>PVJC01037826.1:0-17022 GCA_004026665.1 Murina feae
CATGGCTTTAAATGTTTGATTGCTCTCCTCCCCTTCAGCCTTATGTGCCACTTCCCCTTGGCTTTCCTTAAATGACCTTAGAATATCTTCTAAAATGGAGCATATTTATTGGCGTGGTATATTATAAGCTTTATACCTTATTAGTTGGTATATAATTAGGAAAAATCTTACTAATTTTGTGATGCTTTCACCATAAAAATGGCTTTGCAAACACCTAAGGAATAAACTGTAGAATAAGTATAGCTCTAGGAGAAAAATGAGTCTCCAGGCAACATATCTGTGCTAAGAGTCCTGATAGGCTTATGTAAATATATGTCAGAGAGGAAAGGAGAGGGAGGGAGAGATGATCAAAACACCAATGATGAGAGAGTATCATTGATTGGCTGCCTTTTGCACCCCCCACACTGGGAATTGAGTCTGCCACCTGGGCATGTACCCTAATCGGGACTCAAACCATGAACTCATGGTTCATAAGTTGAAGCGCAACCACTGAGCCATGCTTGACAGGGCAGATGGGCTTTTGAAGCATCCTGTTTTCTTTCCTGTTAAGAGTTGATTTCCACTGAAAACTATGAGCAGTCTCTAATTTACAAAGGAGTTCTATTCAGAAGTTAGTTTTCTAAACCAGTGTGAATTTAGATGGCATTTGCTCTTGAAATACTATTATACCTTATGCTTATTACCCCTGATTAGCTCACAAAACCCTATTTAATCCATTATTTAAGATAATTTAGGCCATCAATATAGGTTCCAAGCAAGTCTAGGCCTTTAAAAATTAATTTAAACACTTTCCGGAAAATCATAAAAAAGTATTCTCCCCTCCCCGCCCCCAGGGGAAATGTATTATGATTTAGAGCTTTGGTTGTAATAACAGTATATCAAAGTGTCAAGCACTGAATAAGTAGGTAAGAGTACTATTTTGTTTCATCCATGCAATAATCCGTTGAGGTGGGTCTAGTTACAATCCTATGGAGGATGATAACTAAGACGGAGAGGAATTAGGTAAGTTTCCCAAGGACTGGTGCCAGAGCAGCAGATGTAGGATTGGAGCCCAGATGCTGTCATTCCAAGACCTGTGAACACCACCACCACACACTAGTGGGAAACTAGCTCCATTGGTGGAGGGAGAGAGGGGAGAGGCATGGTTATAGCCAAACTCCCAAAACCCTGTTACAGTGGAGGTTGGCTGTCTAGCAAGGAGGGGTATTTTCCTTGCACACTTGGTGGCACCCTTGTTCATCCATTAATGGAACCATCGTGTCGACACTGTGCCAGATGGCACTGTATATCCCAAACATTAGCAAGTAGGATAGCTGGAGCCCTCTGCCTGTCATGGCTCTATGACTGTTTCTGATCCAGGTGCCAATACCTGTAGTCGGATGTATTTCAGCATTCCCGAGTCCTTTTTCCCTTCCAGGTTGGCATCTGAAACTCTCTTCTTCAGAGAAGGTGTCCTCAGGCAGGACTTGTCTGAGCACTGAAAAGCAGAGGGGATATGTCACGCAGAGTGCTGTGCTCGCTCCCAAACCCACAGCGCAGGGTCCCAGATTCTCCAAACAACTCTCCTTATCTCATGGGAAAGACGATTTCAGGCCTTTTGGGGTATCACACTCATTGAAGATTAAATGCAGTTGACTTTGCAATAAAAAGGAAGCATGGGGATATGTATCAACAGGTCTTCTTTACACGAAGGAAACCGGATCCAGAGAGATGAAGTAACTGGACCAAGTTGCAAAACTGGTTGTTAGCAGAATGAGAAAAGGACAAGGGCCCCTTGACTTTCATTTTAGGGCTAATTATACTCCACCAAGTTGTTAAAACAGAAATCTTTTAAAATATGAAGTCAGTTAAAATCCACTCTACCTAGTAGTCCGTTTACAGGGTTGGAGGTTACAAGTCGATCATTTGGTCACATAAGAATGAAACTATTTCAGGGAGGAGTGTTAGAAAGTAATAATAAAAAGACTCATCTAGGAGCACGAGTTTAGAGCATCTATGATACAGGTAGGCTACCTTCTTAAAGCATGCTCATCTGATCGTCCTCCCCCTGGGTCCAAGAATAGACCTGACTCATCCCTGTAAGCACGGAGGAGACAATGTCTTCCCCTGACTCCCTAAATGCCACAGAATGGAGTGGACTGAGCAGCTGGGAGAATGATCGGTCCCAACAGTGACAGATTCTTGTTTATTTATCCTGAGATCAGCTTCCTCATATTTTTACACTCCAGGCTGTGCAAAGAGAGATCCATCCCTTTGCAAGAATAAATGCTCATTTGTTTTTCCAGTGCCATGTCAATGAAACACTTTCTCCCTCAATGCCAAAGGAAAAAACTGAGCTCCTTAAGATTTTTGAACAGTGCACTACAGTGTTATAGATGGAGATGTTTTGAAAGGAAAAGCAAATCTAAAAGTACATGCATGTTCCAAGAAAGTCTTTCAAAACTCTGACAAAAATACCCAAGACAACACATCTATTATATGACTGGTGTGAAATGAACTTTTTAAATGAATCTAGTTGGAAATAAACTCAAAATATTGCTGTATTTTCTAAAGGTAAAAACTTGGAAGCACATATCGTTTGGGGAGAGAAATCCTGCATTTTTTTTTCTGAGAATAAAAAGCAATAAACAAGCACAAACATTATGCCTATTTTTTTTTATAATTAGAAAACTGTTCTAAAATTATGCGACAATCATTTTCCATATAAATACAGAGAATGATTGTCACATGTAGTTTTAGAATTTAAGAAAGTGGCACCTCTCTTTTATTCTATTTATAAAACAATACAGGCAAATTGCAGAATATCTGGAAAACCAACACAAAAAACTATATAGAAGAAAATAAAATGCCTGAAATCCCCTAGCCTGTGAAGGTCACTATGACCTTATAATGAATATTTCCCAGGTCATTACAATTATTTTAAAACATAAATTCTGAATTTTATAAATATTTCACTTCTTTGTCCTTTGTCTGAATATTGTTTAATGAAAACTTACCTTATTTATCAATATTTAATTTAACAAATGTTATTCAGAATTTTTGGAAAATGTGACTTCTTTTATCAATGAGTACTAACTGAACAGTTACTCTGTTTAGAACATACCACTAGACAAGGTACAGATATGTAGAAAAAATCTAATAATTGTTTGGTGACCTTGGAATATATCTGGTAGTTTATAAAATCGCTTGAGTTTGGAAGTGCAGTAAAATAGATTACCAAACGCACAGTGAGTCTCTAAGCACTGACATGCAGAGGAACAGGTTGATCAGAGTGAGATGGGTTAACAAAACTTACTCACTGCCTCACATATTCTACCATAAAACCAGTCAAATAGGAAATGGAAACAAAATACCAATGCTCATAATACTTGATTTTATTCAGAAGCACTGATTTCATTCTTGATTTACTGTCCACTCTGTTTTCACTTTGGCTCTGAAAATGTGGGCATTGTTCATTCACGTGACAAAATCAGAACAGGCAAACGAGAACATCATGAGAGGGAAAAACAACCACAGAGCTTGAACAGGAGGCAGGATTTTGGAAATAAAATGTTTACCACAGAAGACTCAATACATCTTTTGAGCTCTCCACCTGTAGGACTAATTTAAATAAGTTAAAAAGAGAGGACTCACTTCTTTCCTTTCTCTTCCCTTTCAGAAATGTAAGCAATGCAGATAAACCTTTCCTGCTGCTTCAGCCTAGTGTCCTGTTTGGACCAGAGTGGGAGGGCACTCACGAAAGACCCCAGCACTACGCAGCCCACTATCATACCCAGCACATAGTATGGACTCAGCATGGGCCATAGGTTCTTTAAAAAAGTGTTTAATAGACAGATGACGGATGGATGGATGAATTAATGAATGATCATTTGAATGAAGAATCAAAAAAGCACAAGTAGATGCCCGTGTCATTTAAAGAAAGAAGGAGAAAAGGAAAATAACATTATCCATTCACCTGCAGTATGTCCTGTGGTTAACATTAGGGAGATCAGAAAAGGCTTCAGAAAGGAAGGGGGGAATTTGAGTTGGATCTTGAAGGATGTTTTGGTTTGGTCATGTATGAATTTACAGGTGAGGGGACGATTGGAGCAGATACGGCAGAAAGAAATCTCAGAATGTGTGAACAATGAGCATTAAGGCTGGTTTACTTTTACAACTTCCAATACTAAAGCTAAGGAAGTTTTTTATATGAAGAAGAACTTACCTAATGAAAATAGGTTTTCTTTGAATGTAGTGTCGTTTATGTATGTTTGAGGTATATCTGTCTATATGCATACACACAAACATGCGTATGTATATATTTTTCTTTTATGCCAGCAGGTAGCAGCTCGTGCAGCTTGTTAGCCACATTGATCTATTCTCCACCTACTTTTCCCTCAGAATTTTGTGGTTTGAATACCATGAGATGCAATAGAGTCTGGTTAAAAGACTTCGATATTCCATATTTCTAAATGAAAGTCTAGATGAGTAGGTTATAGATGTGAATTGTGGGCAATCCCATCTTTCTGAGCCTTGACTTTTTCATCTCTAAAATGGGGAGAACAATATCTCTTGCACAAGGTTTGTAAGAATCCAAAGCACTTTGTTAATTATATGTATCTGCCTTATATCCCCACATAGATGATGAAAAACAAACAAACAACTACCGTATTTTCTGGCATATAAGATGACTTTTTAACCCAGGAAAATCTTCTCAAAAGTCAGGGGTTGTCAATGGAGCCAGACGGAGACCGCAAGTGTCTCTGGTCGGCTCCTTTCTGTGCTGCATATGGTCTCTGTCCGGACTTTTTAACCCAGGAAAATCTTCTCAAAAGGTAGGGGTTATCTTATACGCCCAGTCGTCTAATACGCCGGAAAATACGGTCACTAAAAGATCCTATCCCAGATGAGTTAGCACACTTAAATGAGATGCATGAGATACATATATTTTTCTTTAGGGTCTTTTGTATTATCAAAAATTTCTTCAATGACTCTGTGTTGCTTTCATAATAAAAAGCTGTAGTTTTTTAAAAATCCCTTTGCAAGTGCTAAAACATAACAAATTGCTACACAACTGTGAAATTTTTGTTGTGCTCATATTCTCTAGCTATTTGATTTGTATCTAATTGTCATTCCCCCAACCCACCAAACCTGGCTTGCAAAAGGTCTTCACCTCATACTTCTTTATTTTTCATGTCTCCCAAAATATCCGGCTTAATTCTGCAACAACAGCAGGTGTACAATGAATGCTTATTGAAATGAATAGGTATTATATAAAAACCTCTTTGCAAAATCACTTGGGAGAAGCAGCTGCCTGGGCAGCCAGCGGCACTCAGACGGGCGTCTCGGTCATCATGTCTGCTCAGGGGCAGGTGGGCAGCCCAAGGCTTTCCTGGCAGAAACAGGGCAGCCCGCCTGCTGACTTCGTCTTCTGCCAGCTCAGCTGTCAGGAAAGTGCAGCTGAAGGCTTAGAAAATGTAATCGTTTCTTGAAGGAGTTCCTAGATCTGTTTTGACCTAGATGACTGTGTTATCTATTTATCTGTGAATAGCTGTGCCATTCATTTCTTAGTAGCACCTAATGGTATCAGTTTCTTATCGTTTTAACAAATGACCACAACCTTAATGTCTAAAACAACACAACTTGACTATCTTACCGTTCTGAAGGTCAGAGGTCGATGATGGATTGACAGGGCCGTATCCCTTCTGGAGGCTTTCGGGAATCATCCATTTCCTTGTCTTTTGCAGCCTCTGGCTGCCAGCAGTTTCTGGCTCACAGCCCTGCCTCATTCTGACCCCTACGTCTGTTGTCACATCTCTTTCTCTGCCTCTCCTGCCTCCTTTTTTTCCCCCCCACATATAAGAACCCTTATAATGGATCACTCAGGTTACTCTCCCCATTATAAGATTCTTTATTCTCATAGTTGAAATTCCTTTTGCCACCTGAAGTAACATATTCACAGGTTGCAGGGATTAAAATGCAGACAACTTGGGGGTATTATTCTGCCTACCACAATAACCTACTCCTTACCACTGCCCCCACGCATTCATAGTTACTCATAGAAATAAGACAAAGCCTTGGAAACGGTTCCATGTTTGTTCACGGACATGAAGACCAATCATTTGTCTTTCTTGCCCTCATCTTCTCCTTTTGCTCAGAATCAGGGAGACCTGTAGCCTGTGATAGAACTGTAGTGGTCTGAAGCTTTTATTTCTAGATAAAGGATTATTAGAACATCATTTTCCCTGAAACTGGCATATTGTTATACTGACTGATCCTTCACTTACCTCCTTCTGCTTCTTGCCCCTGAGAGCCACATTGCTGTTGTTGTTGCTCTCTCGAAGGGAATCCACGGTGTCTCCATACAGCAGCTTGATAGCTCTGACCAGCCGGGCACAGGAGCGGCTATGGTGCAGGTAGCAGTGTGGGTGGCAGTAGTCAACATGGGTGCAGATAAAGCTTTGCTGATTGCACAGCAAGATCATGACCTGAAACACAGATGTCACTGAGACTCAACTGGGCCACCAGAGTGCACATAAATTAGGAACGTATATGTGGGGTGGGAGATGGAAACTGAGAATATCAATGCTCCTTGATGGGTCCTGAAATCACAATGATTCAATAATTCCCATAAGAGGACAAAGAGGTATAAGGCTTTAGGTACTCTATTTCTTTTGCTCCCTCCATTCACACTTGATAGATCTTTTGAAATAATAAAAGTTTGTAATCTTCAAAAACTTAAAAACGATTATTTTGAACAATATGATTTCAATATATTTTCAAATGAAGATTCTGACCTTGAAATACATCACAATATTTTTTCAGCTCTTCTAATTTGGAAAGGAGCCAGGTAGAAGAGCATAAACTGACAAGAAGTTCGGCTCTAAGGGATTTGGCTGACCATTGATAGCTGTGGGATGGTCTTTAACTCCAGCCCCCTTTTATGAAACTTGAACACAGTTCTGCATCTTCCACCCTTCAGCTGGGCCTTGAACTCCACTGTAGAGTTTTCTTTCCTCTCTCCACAAATTAACATTTTTCTTTGTCTTTTAGGCCATTCTAGCACCTTACGTGTGGCTTGATCTGGCTTGAATCCTCACATCTCCTAGACTTCCCAAGTTAGATTCAAGAAAAGAGCTCAGTTGATTTAAAATAGTTATTTTAAGATAAGGAGTGAACTCCTCAGTGCCTTCCCCAAAAGTCACTAGTATTCCTAGAGCCACAAGGTTAGTCACGTATGCACAGAGTAAACCTCTGGATGCTTCCACCCTTCCTGAAACTAGAACCCACTCTAACCCCTAACCTGGGAGAGACTGCGTGTCATACTGGATGGAGAGAAGACTCAAGACCAGCACCATGACCTTGATCTCAGTATCTGTGATAACCTGTATGAAACTGATCATAATGCCTTGCCTGTGTCACTCAAGCTGTGTCGACCACCAATCTGGCCTAGCTATTCATGAGTTTCCCCTGAATTAAGGTGACCCAAACGTCAGCCATATCAAAGAACCCTTGGTCTTAGTTAAACTTAGAAGGAATACTCCCCAGCAGACCACCACTCATAGTGAATACTAAGAGGTTCCACTGAAATATAAGCCTCTGGTTTGTCTTGAAGACTAAATTGGATTGATGGCTTTAGCATAATCTTTTGTCCTCCCATCATGGATCTTTCCAGGTGCCCAAAGAAATTGATCTCAGGGTTCTGAGATTCCTACTCACATGAAGCCACGACATGTTCCTGTGGTAATTTTCCTCTGTGCTGGCAGTACTCATTCCTTCTGGCTCAATGCTGGGCTCGCTTGCACTCCACGGGCTCCCTTCTTAAAAGAAAAATACCAAGAGAGGTTATATTGTTCGGTTTCCTTGGAGAGCACGCTGGTATGGTAAGTTCTCCATGCTTTTGAATCCTAGGGCAGACTACCATGGCCCAGTGGGTTTCAGGGCATAGCCTCAATTTTAGTGGAGGAATATTAATAGGAGCTGTTCCCTTCACCATCAGCTGTACTGGCAATTACAAAGATATTTATGACCCCTGTTAAGGTAGCTTCCATTTTTAGACATGGGAGCAGAGAAAAAACAGGGTCAAGTTCTTGAATTGCTTAGATGAGCAAGTTATTGGGTGAGTGTGCCCAAATGCATTCCAGACTGCCCAGACCTCGCAGGTAGAGTTAAGTTGGGACACCAAGCAACCTGCAGTGGCCACACAGAGTGATACTGCCTCCTTCACTGCTGTGCCTATGGCTGGTGCTACTGTCCCTTATACCACCTGGCTTTCCTGCAGAGCTATTTCAAAGACGGGCAGGTGCCTTGGAAAAATGAAGGGAATGTGAAAGCAAATGTGTCTAATCGTGGACAAAAAGGATTTCCTTCTGTGGGAATGCATGGAGATAAGCTCTCAGGAATTCACTACTTAGTATATTAAATAATGAAGCTTTGTCCTCAAATCTAAAAGCTTTCTTGTTTTTTTTTTCTATGACAAAACTATGCTTCAAGCCTGGCTATTTTGACTCAACTGGTTAGGCTAAATTGACCAATTCAATTAATTGAGTATTTCTCCCCGCCTCCCAAACTAACTGATGATATTGCTTCAGCTTCAAACCTGTACCAAAAGAAGTCACGGGGTTTCTTCTATTGTCTCCTTAAAACATAAGCTGAATCTTAACACACGAATTAGATATTTTCAAAGGCAGGGGTCCGTGGGTGTAGAAATGTTTCCTATTATAAACTCACTTCGAATAGATAGACTCAGCTGCTATTTCACAGGCTTGATTGGTCCTTTATCGATAGTACCTGACTAATTTCGGAAACAATTTCACCTAGAAAGATCTTTCTCCTTTGCTTCTCATATAGGGACTGAATGACAAAGAAAGAGTGCTTCAACTTTTACTTAATAGTTAAATTCCAGGCAGTTAGTGAGTCTTATCAGCATGCCTACTTAACCTTCTTCCTTTCTATTAAGATGATAACCAGAGCCCACAGGACCAACACATTCTAGGATTCAAAGTCTCTTTGCATCCTGCAGTGACAATCTCCATCCCTAATGCTCTGGTTGTATGTAGACCTCACCTTCAGGTGTTTTATCTTTAGAGCATCCCTTCAGAGTTAACACAGAGCAGATAGAATTATTCCCATTGTTTAGATGGAGAAAAATTCCTGAGCCACTGACTTGCTGAAGGTCACTAACTGTCAGCTCTCGACAATCACCCCTCTCTGATATTTTGGTTGTTTTTAATGTGATATAGAGACTTTAAAACACAGAGGACTTTAAACTAGCTGTCCCCAAGGGAATACGTATGTCTTGCTTTAAAGAAACATCTGGATTTCAAAAAACTTCCCTTGTCAGTAAAGTGTCTTCTCTCCCAAATAGATACTCAACATCCTCATTGCTCAAACTGTGGACCTTGACCGGCAGCATTAGCTTTATGTCTAGACTCTCAGGCTCCCGCCCCAGACTGAAACAGAATCTGTATCTTGTCAAGATTCCCAGGTGACCCATGTGCCCACTAAAGGTTGGGAAGCCCTGCTCTAAGGGCAGCATGGTTTTCAGACTGAATGAATGGTCTAACCCATAGTTCTGCCCTCCACCTTTGGATGCGTAAGAAAATGGACTTCGGCTGTTTCAGGACTTGGGCCCTGTCTTCCTACCCCCCACGTCCCTGCACACCCAACTCCTCTCTGTTACCTAGGTCAGTGACAGTGTCCCTGCTCTGGGACAGCTGCAGCTCCTCAGCCTCAGACTCTGAGTCCTGCCGTGATAACTTGCTGCTCTTTAAGCTGCCGACCCGGCGAATGCTGGACAAGGAACCCCCCTTCTTCACTTGGAAACTGCGGGTTCCTTTAATCTGGAGCAGGCGGGAACCTCCTATCCTGTTCTTCCTGCTGGGAACTGCATTGAAAGAATAAAATAGGGCTTTCCCCCCTTAGCGATCCCCAGCCAGTGTGAGGTCCAAACTCTCCCCAACTTGTCCCTGAGCAGCCTCCTCCCTGGTGGCCGGCATGGGCAGCGTGTCTGGACAAGGAGCTTCCCCTCCGCCCGCAGTCAGGCGGCTTTGCTGGGCAGGCAGGAGGCTGGGTCCACCAGGAAGGGCTGGTGCAGCTTCTTTCTTGGACACATAGCTCATTGGTGCTAGGAACAGCCTGCTCCCTTTCTGGCCCAGGGTTCACAAGCATGAGTGTGCCCTTGCTAGGACTGTTAGTACATTTACATCACATTATGGCTTGACTCAACAGAACCACAAACCATTTGTTTTTGTTTTTCTTTTGAAATGGAACCTGCAGAGTCATGTGAGTTACACAAACCCCTTCCTTTTGGAATACCTCGTTAAGAAATAAAAACCAGAGACACTTCGCTCTCCAACAGTCAGCAGTGGGTTCCGCTCAGCTCGTCAGCAGAGGCACTAAAAGGGTGCCTTGGGTGAACATGAGTGGGACATGGATCCATTCTCAATGCACCTAGTGATTTCACAGCATCCTCCTCTCAGGCAAGAGGCTGGGTGAGATGTGAGTCCAAATGTTGCAACACCCTGAGCCAACCTTACAGTCTCTATCTACCAAGGAGAACATGCATTATTCATCTTTCGTGTTCTGGAAGAAACAGTCATCAGTGAGGAAAATAAAAGGGTAACAAAAAACATGTTAAATCTTTAAAACCTACTTTTTAAACCAAAAGCACCCTTTCTTCTCACTGTCATATACACACCTCTTTCCTCTCCTTTTGGAAGATGTGGTGTGGTCACGCACTGATTTTTGTAAGGGCGAAATAGAGTTTGCAGAGCCTAAAGTCATTATCATGAGGAGGTCATTTTTGTAAGCTTTCCTTATTAAGACATGAACAAGATTTCAGATGAAGTATTTGTGGCATAGCGGTGGATATTTTTTAAACTCCCTAAAAAATATCCATAGCTATTTTTAGGGAAGGTTGCATTTTAGCCTTGCCTTTCTCACTCACAAGAGAATTAAGCTGTGACTAGGACAGAACTCACACAGCTGTGTAAGATGTTAACTAAATGTTTACTTTTAATGCCATGTAAAGGAGCCCAGAATAATTTTGGTTGAATAATGTGAAATGTTTAATCTTTGATTTACTCTTGTAATTGAGAAGGATGAAAATTATCACCACTCAGCTGGCAAAGACCTCATGGAGCTCAATGGACACATCTGGATAGAAGTTCACATCTGGAAAAAAATTCTTGCAGCACAGTTGGATAAGTTCCATAAAGACTAGAGACCATACTACTCTGTTTTAATTATAGCACACCACTCATCCATTGTATTTTTTTCAATGTTTATTTTTAGGCTTAGCTGAAACTTTATGACCTACCTGAAATAAATTTGAAATAGAATATAATTATCATTTTTTAGTAACCGTTAATACAATTTCATGTCAAAGTAGATTGGAAAGTAGAGAAAAAGATTAGAGTTTTTTTTTCTTCTTTGTTTGTATAGAGGTACACTTTAGCATTTTTGGCTGATTTCATAATACAACCTGTTCTATCACCAAAGGTAATTGGAGACAACACTGAAATATCGGTGTTCAGAATTATGGCATTGACTTGAAAAAGGGGAAAAAAAGAAAAGAACTCATGGACATGAACAATAGTGTGGTGACTGTGGGAGGGGTGTGGAGATGTAAAAGAGTATGGGGGGGATAAATGGTGATTGAAAAAAATAAACAAAATAGAGAAAAAAGGAACATAGCATTGGTTATTTACAGAGGACACTGCAGAGTTTGGATTTGTTACTGTTCATGAAAAACATTAGTTGAGATTCCACAGCATTGAATTTTAGTTCTTATCTCCATGACAACAAGAACTAGCATGAATGTGACACAAATTCATCTAAATTAGATTAAACATCTCTTTATCCCCTTTTTTCTCATCCCACATTATATCCATTAGCAAGTCCTGCTGGCTCCACACATGAAAATTTTGTAGGGCTTTGAAAGCCTATCACCTATTCCCCAGACTAATTTAAGTAGCTAACTGCCTCCCTTTCCCCCACTCCCACAGACTCATCTTTTAAATATATAAACCACAAATACACATATTATATGACTATTCTGGTCAAAACCTGCCAACAACTCTCCGATACACAAAATAGAATTAAGTTTCTAAACATATCTACAGATGCTGTTTAATTGCCCTCTGACCCCATCCCTCCTACCACCCCTCTCATCTCATTCTTTTCCACCCATGTTGGCCTGTTTTGCTCTTCTTCAAATGCTTCAAGTTCACTCTTGCGAAGAGCCTTGTTCTCACTGCTGTCACTGGAAAACTCCTCCCTCAGCCCTTTGCGTGCCTGCTCCTTCACATGGTACATTCTCTTCTCAACATCACTTATGGGGTCCTTCTCTGAACAACAGTGCCCCCAATTCTAGGTCACTACCAATTCTCTGACCCTAATTTGTTTTTTTTTTTATACAACTCATCTCTATTAAAAAGTTATTAGTGTTACTCCCTATTATGTTATTAACTTTTAATTAATGTAAACTAAAACATATGTGGGAAAATTTTCTTCTTCACATGTAATAGTGCCTCACATTCAGGAGATGCTCAATAGATGATTGTCCGCTAATCAGGAATGTCTTGTGCATTGGAATACCTGTCTTGTTTGTATTTGGTATCTGGGTGAAATGATTTGACAGACCCTGCTTAGAGATTTTAGGCAGAAATTTTTAGTTTTAAAATTATTTCACATTAGTTTTCCTAGGTAGAGTTTGAATTGTCCCCAGGTTGTTTATTTCAAGAACTTACATTTTTTTTTTTTTGCTTTAATGTAAACAGATGGTATGAAAAATTAAATAAAACTTTTATAATCTAAGTTAGCAGGGTCCACATGGTTCCCATTTTCACATTGAGTTAGCAGCTGGAATCTGCTTCTCAAAAGGATTATAAAATATTTAGGAATCTTAAGGAGATTGTTTCTAAGTGGTAAATTACATTTTATGGATATGTTTTCATTTTATTTATAGTTTCAGTCTTCTGTGCATCACTTATTAAACAACTTTCATATATTAACATGGCTATTCTATGAAAAGAAAAAATACTAAGCATTTGCATCTTTTTTTTATGCTTAGAGTTTCTTCTCCTTTATTAATTTATTTTTAAATCTTTACTGTTCAGATTACCACAGTTATTCCTCTTTTTTCCCCTCCTCCCAGTGCCCACCCCACCCTCTCTGCCCTTACCCACCTCCCCACTGTCCTCATCCATAGGTGTATGATTATTGTCCCGTCTCTTCCCATACCCCAACACCCCTTTCCCCCTGAGAATTGTCAGTCCCCTCCCTTTCTACGCCTCTAATTCTATTCTATTCACCAGTTTATTCTGTTCATCAGATTTTTTATTCACTTGATTTTTAGGTTCACTTGTTGATAGATATGCATTTGTTGTTCATAATTTTTATCTTTACTTTTTCTTCTTCTTCCTCTTCTTAAAGGATACCTTTCAGCATTTCATATAATACTGGTTTGATGGTGATGAACTCATTTAGCTTTTTCTTGTATGTGAAGCTCTTTATCTGACCTTCAATTCTAAATGATAGCTTTGCTGGGTAAAGTAATTTTGGCTGTAGGTTCTTGCTAGTCATCACTGAATATTTCTTGCCACTCCCTTCTGGCCTGCAAAGTTTCTATTGAGAAATCAGCTGACATTCCTATGGGTACTCCCTTGTAAGTAACTAACTGCTTTTCTCTTGCTGCTTTTAAGATTCCGTCTTTTGCCCTTGGCATTTTAATTATGATGTATCTTGGTGTGGTCCTTTTTGGATTCCTTTTGTTTAGGGTTTTCTGTGCTTCCTGGACTTGTAAGTCTATTTCTTTCAACAGGTAGGGGAAGTTTTCTGTCATTATTTCTTCAAACAGGTTTTCAATATCTTGCGCTCTCTCTCTTATTCTGGCACCCCTATAATTCTGATGTTGGTATGCTTGAAGTTGTCCCAGAGGCTCCTTACACTATCTTCATATTTTTGGATTCTTTTTTCTTTTTGCTTTTCTGGTTGGGTGTTTTTTGCTTCTTCATATTTCAAATCTTTGACTTGATTCTTGTGATCCTCTGCTGTTGGATTTTTATATAATATTCTTTATTTCAGTCAGTGTATGCTTAATTTTTAGCTTGTTCTTTTTCATATGCTCAAGGATCTCACTAAATTTATAGGCAGTTTCTAGAAAATTCTTGAAAAACCTTATAACCGTGGTTTTGAACTCTATATTCAGTCATTTGCTTTCCTCCATTTCTGTTATTTATGACCTGTTTCTTTGTCTCCGCATTTTGGCTGCTTCCCTGTGTTGATAGAGTGGCTTTCTGTGCTAGATGTCCTGTAGGGCCCAGTGGCTCTGCCTCCCAAATTACCTGAAGTGAACACTCTTGGTGCACTCCTTTGTAGGCTTTGTGCACAGTCTTGTTGTAGCTAAGCCTTGATTGTTGTTGGTTGGTATCACTGGGAGGAATTGATCTCCAGGCCCTTGGCTGTGAGAATCAGCTGTGTTTACGGTGGGAGAACTTCTGTGCTGGAGACACCCTTATGGGGCAAGACTTGCTTCAGTGGGTCTTTGGTGCTCACTGAGTCTGCCCCCTGAGTGTGTCCCTTGTGGATCTGAGGAGTTGTAATCTGAATGGTCCCACTCTGACCACTGGGTACACTGGCTCTTGGATCTCTAAGGAGGTGCTAATTTAGCTTCTGCCTGAGGCTACCCAGCCTTTTATATGCAAAAGCCACTGTGTGCAGCTTGGGTGGGGCGGGGTCTCAGGAAATCAACAGGACAGAGCAAACAGCTATGGCTGATTCTCAGCCCTGCCCTAAGAGGCACCAGGTCTCAGTGTCCCGTGGTAATCACTACAAGCACTGCTGAGAGAAAGCCACTCTGGAGTTCCTCCCAATGCCAGATAGTCCAGTTTTTCCCCATTTCAGTCTGGATCCCCAGAACCTTGCCCGGACTGGAGTTCAGAGTCGTCGGGAGCTTGTGACTCCCTCCTGATTAAAAAACACAACCGTGTCCTCAGTTGTCAGCCCGTTCTGAGTGCGCCTCCATACCTCTGCACTTTACTTCTGTACCTCCTCTGAGTTTTAGTGTGCTTTTCTCTTTTTTTTCTAGTTTTAGAATTTCCACTCAGCCAGCCTTCCTGGGTGGTATCCGTTTTTTCTTTTCGTTGTAGTTTTGAAGTGGCTGTGCGAGGCAGCAATTTCAGGTGTTTAGCAATGCCACCATCTTGGGTTTTTTTTCCCAGCATTTGCATCTTTGAACATTAAGAACAATCTATATAACACTGATTATGAAATTAAAGTGTCCTTAAAATTAACCTGAAATCTCATTTTTAAAAATGGTGTAGAATTTACTCAGCTCAAGTTTAACTATGTCAGTCTTAGAAATGTTTATTTCAGCTACTTTAATAATTAGCATAATAACTTTGAATGGACCAAAAAATCCCCTTGGGCTATGCTTAGAAGATGGAAGCTTCTCATCATACGTTGGTATCCTTATCTGAAGCAGGAATATTTGAAAATATATTGACTTAGTACTTCTTTATGTGCAGAAATTGCTACAAAAATATTTGGCTTACCTCAAGTTCATTAATGTATAACAATGACTTGCATTTTGAAAATACCATGACTACAATCTTGAAATATTAGAAAATAATTCTGTGTATGTCCATTCCATGAAAGGTTTTAAAGTCCTTAAAGATTTTATGTTTTCTCTATGTAGGGCTATTCCTTTCAAGATTGTTCATTCCTTAAATCATCAAACACTCATGGAGTCATTGTCTATTGGACACTAGACAGTACTAAGTCCATAAAATCATCTTTGACTGATTTTACAAATTTGCTGATAGTCTTTTAATTGAAATTCCTTAGGAGAACACTAATGTGCAGTGGAATTTAAGAAACAAAAATCAGATAGAGAAGTTAAAAGTTTAAAGGAGTCTCTTAGAGAGCAACTTAAAACTTTGCAATCTTTAGCTCATGATATTTAAAAAAATGACAACAATTGTTTACTGTGTGCCTATTATGTGCCAAGTACTAATTTTATGTTTTATTTGCATAGTCTCATTTAAAGCTTTCAACATCACAAGTAGAGTAGGTGTTATTAACCAATTTTACAGAGAAGAAAAACAGTGACTTAGGAGGTAAGTAACTTGGACAAGGTCACACAGTTAGTTACTATACTTTAGCATTTTAAGATGCACATTTTTTTTCACATTTTAAATACCTGAATGGACATTTGTCTTACAGATGGCAATAACTTAGCATCACTAGTGCCATGTGACAGTTGTGACACATTTTTTATTGCTTGTACCTATATGAACATTAGCAACAAACTTTATAGGATGGGTATCAGTGTCTTTTAACTCCAAGAAGCGAAATGCTAGCTGGGTGGAGGAGTGCGTAAGATGTCTGTCAGATGTGTTTGGTAATATTCCAGAAATAGGAATTGAAGGTAGGCTAGCTTCATACCGACTGAATATTTCCTTAAGTACCTAGCACCAATAGCTTTACTCCTTTTAGAGATTAGTCTGAAAATGATGTATTCTTAACATTCTGATGACACATAGGACATCATCCTTAAAAACAACAACAACATGGACATTGACAATTCGGAGTTGAAAAGTGATTAAGAAATTTGAACTCTGAATAGAGGACAGTTTAGAAACCCTTTAACCAGCTTAAAGGCTTATCTTTTTTTTTGGCTACACAAGAATGATATATACTGAAAATAAAATTTTACATCTAATTAAGTCTGAAATCCTATTTTGATAAGAATGAAACACAAACTAAGCAATAAGAAAGTATCATGTAAGAACTGAATGGGAGTATTTTTCCTTCCTATTGGTACATAAACTAATGTTTTATTATGTGAATAATGGCATCTTGGGTTCAGTGAAATATGGAGAGCTGCTGAGTGGGAATTAGAAGCTGAGCCTCTCTGATTGAAGAGTCCAACTCCCAACCAGCATGGTTTCCTGCCTCACTGGATGGACACAGTACTGTACGGAGCCAACAGTCTCGGACATCTTTGGATAAACAATTCTGTAGGTTAGACCCCAGACC
>PVJC01037827.1:0-16968 GCA_004026665.1 Murina feae
GAGAATAGGAACTGGGGATCCCATCCCCAACAGTGAACAGGACAGATGAGCTCCCCGTCCCCATGGAGCCTCTGTTCTCATTGGAAGATGGTAAGCAAGGAAGCAAATCAATAGAACCTTGATTTCACAAGCCAGTGAGGATTCCCAAGGCCAGAATTATGGAGCCAGAGAAGATCAGCATGGTTTCCGACTAGACCAGCCGTATTTATTGATGAACAGGAGTAGAAAGACTCTGGAATGTCATCCATACTAAGGGAGCGTTTGCATCCTCACAATATTTTGTTCCAAAGCCTCCATTTCTCCCCTTGGTTGGGCTCATTCCCTATAGTCGGCCATCTTGTGGTTTCTATACTTTCCCTTCAGCTTCCCCAACCTCGCCTTGCTCTGCAGCCATTGCTGTCCACTTCCTGACACACACACATCTCCTCATTGTTCCTGCTGACCCTTGACCCTCTTATTGGGGGAAAGTGGGCTTCTAAGCCAGCCCCTTCCCTCCCACTGGAATCAACAACAGGGCTGCCTGCGGGTCTACAGTGGGAAGACCATGCACTGTAGTTTGGGAGCAAGGAGAAGTCACCTCAGACCACAAAGATTTCTCCCATTAACTCTTGAGGGAGCTAACTTGCCACTAATTGAGACTAATTACCTTGAATTTTACTCACAAAATATCTTGTTTTAAATGAGAAATTGTCTGAATAGCACTACCTAATTCAAGGGTTTAACCCAAGTGCCCAATTTTATGTGCAAATACAAAAAATTCCAGAGTTATGCAAAGGACCCCCCTCCAGAAACTAGGCATGGAATTTCAAAATAATATCTTAAGGGGAAGAAAGGAGGTGGAATCTACAGAGCACAATGCTTCCTGGTATAAGCTTTGACTTTCTAACAAGTATCTCCTGGAAATGGAGTTACAACAATGTGACGGGCTTTCTCTGTTGTGGGATGTGGTTGATGGTGAGCAGTGGGTTCATCAGTGTCCTCCCCAGCACACATGTCCTGGGAACCATGAGCATCACCTTATTTGGGGGGGGAAATAAGATCATCCTGGGTTATCTTGCTGGACCCCACATCCAATGGTTGGGGCCCTAACAAGCGAGAGACTATACAGACAGAAGAGGGAAGGTCCTATGGCCATAGAGGCAGAGATGGAGTGATGCGGCCACAAGCCAAGGAATGTCTGGAGCCACCAGAGCTGGAAGAAGCAGGAAGGACCCTCTCTGAGAGCTCTGAGGACACCTTGATTTTGGACTTCCTCTCCAGAACAGAGACTACATTTCTGAAGCTGGAAGCCACCCAGTTGTGACAAGTTGTTATGGCAACCCCAGGAAACTACCAGAGGGGGTGAGAGGGCACCTCTGACCACACCATCTTTCCATCAGCTCTTCAGGAAGCCCACGTGCCATTAATTTTTATTTATTTACTTATTTATCCTCTTCCAGGGATATTTTTCCCATTGATTTTTAGAGAGAGTGGAAGGGAGGTAGAGAGAGAGAGAGAGAGAGAGACATCAATGTGAGCGAGACATGAATTGGTTGCCTCCCGCATGCACCCACAACCCAGGTAACGTGCCTTTGAC
Organism: Murina feae; assembly: GCA_004026665.1. Lineage (NCBI taxonomy): Eukaryota > Metazoa > Chordata > Mammalia > Chiroptera > Vespertilionidae > Murina > Murina feae. The sequence goes on from PVJC01037827.1 coordinate 1,577, forward strand.
TGAAAATCATCAAACCCGTGACCCTTCAGTGCCGGGGGCGGGGGGGGGGGGAGGAGGGGGAATGGAGGTGGGGTTTTAACCACTTAACAACACCCACCAGGGCCTACATGCCATTATTGGACAAGAATCCTTGTGTGTCTTCAAAATTTTCCAGTTTTCAAAAGCTACATATTAAAATGTTTGCTTAAAATGTTTTTAAGAAGCTTAGTGGATATTCATCTTCCAAACATGACAGTTAGCAAAATAATCAGAACCTACAGGCATGAAAGCCCATGTCGAGGTCTGTAGGGGACACAGGGCGTACAGGGTAGAAGCCAAGGCAGGACGCATCTGAAACAGGTCACCAAACATTTCTGCCCTACACGCACCAGCATGCACACGCGCGTGAGCGCACACACACATACTTAATAAGACAAATGACTTTAAACCCCACACCGTACTTTCCATTTCCCCCAAGAGCTAATCATGCCTTTATGATTGTTACATAGTTTTAATGACTCACGAAAGTTATGAATCTTTAATATGAAATTGATGCCTTGAGCCCAGATGCAAACTCCCTGGGAGACATTTACGAGGCTGTTGTTAGGTTTTCCTAATTAGATGCTCGGAGCACAGCCTCCTACTCACAACTCCTTTATGTGAAACCGCAGACTCGGTGCAGCCAGCTCTTGCGTTTGTCACAGACCGTCAAGGGAAGTTAGCTGAAATAATTTAAAGAGGCAGTTATGTGCTTCTGGTAAAAGAACAACAACAACAAAAAAAAAAAAACACCCAAAATTAAAACCCAGCATTGCATGGCCCTTAGCTAGCTTAAGCCAAAAAACCGTAGGACAGCAGTAATTTCCTTCCGTTTGAGGTTGACAGTGCACATTTGTGAGTGAGTGGCAGGGCCCCGGGAGTGGCCTCCTGGGTCAGGAGCTCTTGGATGAAGGGACAAGGGCACCAAGAGCAGCTGGTACCCTGACTCAGTGGGGCATCCCAGGAGGAGGGAGATCTCCTGGGAGGGGTGGCCTGTGGGTCTGGGGCTTAGGGAAAGGGTAGCTCCGGGCTAGAGCCTCTGACCGGCAGCGTCCCAGGGTCCATGCTTTTGGATGGACACAAGATTGCTGGCCACACCCCGGGCCCTCTGCACTCGTGGCCTTGGTGTATTTGAGACGACCCAGAAAGTGGGAGTAGATAAACTCATCAATAAATGGAACATTCTAGAAACCCACACAGCCAAACATTCTATTGAAGTTTTTGAAAAACACGTACTGAAAAACTAAACAGCCCAGCTGGCGTGGTTCCATGGTTGAGCGTCCACCTATGAACCAGGATGACACGGTTCTGATTTCTGGTCAGGGCACATGCCCAGGTTATGGGCTCAATCCCCAGCAGGGGGCGTGCAGGAGGCAGCTGATCAATGATTCTCTGCTATCATTGATGTTTCTACCTCTCTCTCCCTCTCCCTTCCTCTCCGAAATCAATAAAAATATGTATTTTTAAAAAGAATACAGAATGCAGGATCCTCCAGTGATCTCCTGTGGAACCATGTTTGTTCATGACTCAGTTGTTACACGGCAGTGAGCAAGCCCCACACTGTACGCATCCCAGTGACAGCAGGGCTGGGTGTGTCACCTGACTGCTACTAAGTGGTCATGTGACTGGAGTCGGCCAATGGGAAGCCGCTGCCCCAGCCTCTGCATCAGGAGGGCGACCCAGAGATGCCAGGATGATGGAGAAAATTGCTCACAGTGTCTGCCACACAGATGTGCGGGTGACCTCTGTCCCCAGGGCCTGTCAGCACTGGTGTTAGGTGTCCAAGAGTGGCCACAGTGCTGACCACTGTGTCTAGACTGGGAGACCCCTGGCTCCAGCCCTCCTGTCGAGTCTACTGTGGTCCAGCCTTCCCTCTGGTTCTAGAAGCTTCCAGTGAATTCCTTCCTCCTTTACTCTAGAGGTTTTGATGATGCGACCATGGACAAATGACTCTCGAGGTGGGGAAATGGATGTGATAATATCTGAGCCAACATTGCCAAATGGTTTAAGCTGCACAGATGAGCATCCCTCTGTGGCTCAGTGACTAATTTACATTTTATATGAGCATCTAAATTATTAACATGGATTTATTTATACAACAAACAATATCGAGAGCCTCCCGGTTGTAGAAGATGGCCTGTTTTTGAACAAAGACACAGAACCTCAGACTCAGACAGGTCTTTAATCAGCAATGAGAAGATGTGGCGGACGCCACAGCCAGCATTCCCGAGGCAAACTGCGGAGTCACTCAGGGACACAGAGGACTCACTCCGAGTGATGCAGTGAGATCATTCTGTGTCAGAGCTTCAAAAGTCTCATTTCTCAAAACAGAATTATAATAATTGATCCGGGTGATAAAAATGCATGGCTATTTTTTATAATCGAATCACACAAAAGGGCTTTATAGGGAGAGGGGTGAAAATTCATCAAGTCCTTGGTCTTCATGGTTATAAAAACATTCAAGCACCTTAAGGAACTGTGCCAGCCAGCAATGGAGAGAAAATTCTGGTTCTAACGTAAAGAAATACGAGTAAACGTGCTATATTTCCGCGCCTGTTTCAGACGGTCATCAGGTATGAGGGAAACTGGAAGCTTCCTTCTGCTCCATTCACCTGCCTCTCAGTGAACCCTAACTGTGCTGGACGTGGGATGATAAAGAGGTGGAGGTGGCCACGGGGAGCACGTGGTCAGTTTGATGTCACAGAAATGCAACGCTGATGAGGTGACTGGCTGACCTCAGCCTCGTCGCTCCTGGGGACTCTCCTGTGCCCTGTCCTGCCTCTGCTGGGTCAGATCGCACCTCGGAGTTCAAGGTCTCCTTTCCTGCATGGTCCCTGCCTGCTGCAATGACACAGCAGAACTAGGGTGTCAACGCACAGCTTCTGAGTTAAAAATTAGCTTTGCAACTCACTGGAAAAACCATCGTTTACAGGAATAGCTGTTTGAGTCACAGAAGCCACAGTCCTGAAGGACCCAGGGAAACACATTTTATACCAGAAACAATGGATTTGGAAGAAATAAGATAAAGTGTGAACCCATTTTTCCCCATGCAAGCACTCACACAAGGAATGAAGAGCAGATGATGAAACTCTGACAGACTGTATGCCCCCGGCTCGGGGACAGAGCAGAGAGGAAAATGCCTGACAGTCATAATCATTGGGTGTCCTGAGAAGGGACCCCAGGCCCAGGTGGGTCTATCCTCTGGAGTCAAAGGGAGGAGTGTGATGATCGATGTGACATGTCACCTTGGCTGGGTCATGGTACCCAGTTGTGTGGTCGAAGGTATTTTGCAGATATCAATATCATTTAAGTCATCAGACTCTGAGTAACGCACATCGCCCTCCGAAATGTTGGTGGGCCTCATCCAATCAGTTGAAGGCCTTAAGCACAAAGGTGGAGCTTCCCCAGAGAGGAAGGAATTCACACGTGAGACCACCATATAGAAATCCTGCCTGAGGCCCCAGACTGCTACCTGTGCAGCTTGAACTCGGACTGTCACATCAGCTCTGACCTGAATTGCAAGTCCGCTGGCCTAACCTAGAGATTCCAGACTTTTGGTCCTCACCATCTCACCGTCATGTGAGCCACGTCCTTAAAAGAAATCTCTGTTACTTTGAAAAGCCCTGGCGAGTACCAGATGGGCATGGCAGATGCCCCCTCCCTCCCTGGAGAAGTCTGAGAGTCCAAGTGCAGAGGAACTTGTGCCTTACTTCTTAGCTGGGGACCAACACCTTCAGCTTTTCGTCCACCCCAAGTGGTCTGATGCATAAATGACAGCTGAGACCACTCCACAAAGTTCCTTACCAGCCAGGGGGTGTCCCTTTGGTGGCAGCCAGGGGTCTCCAGGGAAACAAACCAATAGAATAAGTAAGGATATGCATAAAAAGAAACTTATTATAGGGATTGGCTCACATGGTTAGGGACTTGTTCTCAAGTCCTGGCCCGGTGACTCTCTCATCTCTGATGAGTTACTTCACCTCTAGTGATGGTTTGGAAGTTAAATAAATAAAAACACGAATGAGTGGTGTCAATTATGAGGCCATCTGTAACTGTATTGTCCACTAATCCAATCCTCACACTATAGAATTGGAAGCACGAGGAGTTTTCATTGAAATTGGCTGTGTGTGTGTGTGTGTGTGTGTGTGTTTTGAAAAGGAAAAGGAAACTGAAAGTCTAACTTTAAAACTATAACCATGGAAGCCCGTTCCTTTCCTGTTAAAAACCAGACACCTAGTTTGTATAAACTGGTGCTGCTATTTTATTTTATTTTATTGTTAATCCTCACCCGAGGAGATTTTTCCATTGATTTTTAAAGAGAGTGGAAGAGAGAGGGAGAGATAGACAGAGACACATCGATTGGTTGCCTCCCGTCTGTGGTGACCTAGGTACATGCCCTTGACCCTTCAGCCAGTGTGCCAACACTCCATCCACTGAGCCAAACCAGCTGGGGCTGGTGTTGCTGTTTTGGAAAAGAGAACTCAATAACTGTGGAGTGCAAATGAAAATGAGTTCAAAACAGCTGGTGGGGTTGGCAGGCATGGATAAGAGAACTCATTATCTTTTTTTTTCTCCACTAAAGAGCTGGATAATGTATGTATAAGAGATCTTGATCCTGGCTCTTGGGGCTCGAGGCCTAGGGCACTGAGCATATCGTAGCCACTGGGAAGCAAAATAATTACTCTATCAAATTAAGTGCAAAATCAATCAACAAATACGTCATCGAAATAAAAATGCAGCTTCTAAATGTAATTTATCTCCCCAATGATATGCTCGCGTTGGAAGCACAGAAAACCTAATCTAAGATGCCTGCAAGGCTCCCGGCCAGAGGCAGAAAAGAGAGGCTGTGATTCAAAGCAATGAAAATACTTTCCAAGTCATTCGTAAGAGAGAGTTGAGAGTTTTTCCTCCCCCTCGTCCTCCCAATCTTCTGAATATTCTAGTCTTTCCAATTAGGATAGGAATCATTGCCTCTTCACAAGGTGTTTCACACACACTTCCAAAACAAGGCATAACACAAAGATAATGAGACACGGCCAGGATTTATGTACCAATAGGAGTTTGATGCTCTGAACAGTTACCTTGAATCTTTGGGGGCCTTGTCAGGGATGCTGAATGGCTTCCTGAACTTGCTTACAGGTGAGTGGAGAAATAAAGGCTCAAATTAGTCACTATAGCCTGGTGTTAGCTTGCAGAGAAGGCCTGGGGCTAACCTCCCTCCTCGCTCTTCTCAACTCTGAATGATTTTAGTCCATTTCAAAAATTCAAGTCCACCATCAAAGGGCAAGAATTTGACAACGTTGAGAAGAACAGGTCTGTCTGGATGGAGGTGTTATTGACCGCTGTGTCCTTATGCCAGCCCCCGGACTTAAATAAATGGCCGTGTTTCTGAACTTGTTCATGATGGCTGGGAAGTGTGCTGCAGAGGAGCAAAAGCAGCTTTTTCCCTCCATCCATCTTGCGTTCATTGTCTGGAACCCCATAAATTAGACAGACAGAGACAGGTTAACAAGAGGAAAAAAGTATATGAGTATGTACCTGTGCACACACGGGAGCCCTCCGTGATGAGTAACTGGAAGGGGTGGCTAGGACTTGGGTGTATGCAGCATCCTAACAGAAGAGCAACAGGTTTTTAGAGAAGTATTGAGACACAGAAAAGGACTTGGGGAATGGAGGTGCCTGGGGAGCTGATGGAAGATAAAGGCTAGTAAGCAGTACAGTCTGCCATGAAGGTTCCTCTAAGGCCTTCTCTGGGCTGATAAAGATCTAGAGTTGTCTCCAGGGATGACCGTCTGTCTTTCTTGGTGGCAAGGGGAAGGGGAGCTTCTCTTACATCCTCTCTGTCTTCAGCTCAAAATAATCCTTATGTCCAAGTGGCATCTTTTGAGTGGATGTTCTGCTACCTGTAGGGGCTGTAGGCCAATGATGGCTGGTTAGTGACGTGCTCAGTTCTTTTGCAAACATCCTGGTATTTATACATTGAAATAAAACTTGCCCATCATTGTGGAAAGATGGAGGTTAACTGTAATGATGCTGTTGTTGAACAAGTTGATTTGGGACGTCCTTTTGTTGGAATTTACATAATAAAATGCTACCAGGCTTAGGCAGCCCACCCGGAGTCCTCAGTTAGGCATTTTACCATCAGCTAACAAATGAGGCCCAACAAAAAGCTCGAATTCTCCGCTGGTTTCTGCGCCATTTCAGGGTATACAGCCTGCTGCCCAGACAGTCCCTGAGACACTGGAACCAGGAGACTGATGGATTACTTTGGGAGGTGGCAGGAGACACTGGAACCAGGAGACTGATGGATTACTTCCGGAGGTGACAGGAGACACTGGAACCAGGAGACTGATGGATTACTTTGGGAGGTGACAGCGGAAGCAAATAAACCCACTGCTCCAGAAAAGGTGATAAATGCCGCAAGTTGCTGGGGGCCGGTGGGAGAAAGGGGACTCTGAAGGAGCCACATGGGACCTCGAGGAGCGCTGCCAGTATTTCAGCTGAGTCATAAAGAATGTATGGAAGCAAAGATTTTAGTAAACAAAAAGGAAGAAAGAGCTTACAGAATGTAGACAAGAAGATAAGGCCCCGCTGGAATGGCTCAGTGGTTGAGGGTCACAGGTTGACTCCTGGTCAGGGCACATGCCTAGGTTGCAGGCTTGATCCCCAATAGAGGGCATGCAGGAGGCAGCCGATCAATGATTTTCATCACTGATGTCTCTATCTCCCTCTCCCTTCCTCTCTGAAATCAATAAAACTATATTGAGAAAAGAAAAGAGGAGAAAAGAAAAGAGAAGAGAAAGAAGAGAAGAGAAGAGAAGAGAAGAGAAGAGAAGAGAAGAGAAGAGAAGAGAAGAGAAGAGAAGAGAAGAGAAGAGAAGAAGGCAAGACAGTGTGCTTAATGTTTCTTTTCTTTCAGAACCTGGGCATTTACTGTGCTCATACAGGGAGTTGAGCCCTGCAGCTCACAGATCCGAGACACATGCGACTCTTTCTTGAAAGATGCAGAGTCTAGCGCAGTTTCCCAGCCCTGGGTTTGGGCCTGGGTAATTCTCTGTTGTGTGAGCTGCCCTGTGCATGACGTTTAGCAGCATCCCTGGCTTTCCTCGCTGGATGCCTGCAGCAGCACCCAGCTGGTCACAGCATGCAATGTCTCCAGGCCTGGGCAAACTCCCTTGGGGGAGTGGTGCAAATTCCCCTGGCTGAGCACTACTGCTCAGGGGGAGCAAGAGAGTGACTTAGCGGACGGTGCAATGCAGAGTGGATGTGGTGATGGAGACGCATGGAGAAACTCGTCCATCCTGTACTATGCAGCCTGAGAGACAGCAATGGATGGGGCGGGGGGGTACGGGGAGAGGCAATGTGGTCTGAGTCTTGAAGGATGAATGGAGATGATGCAAATCAAATCTCAGTTTAAAATATTGGTTTTCAAGCTAATAAAGATCCAACTACATGGAGATGTCTGATAAGCACTTGAAACCTTGACTTGCTGTCCCAGGCAAAGGTGACAGACTGCGGACAAAAATCTGGGGTCGCTCAAGTAAGAGTGGAAGCTGAAGCTGTGTGTTGTCGTGAAATTAGGAGAGAACATCCAGAGATTCCAGAAATTCACCAAGAAATGGGCTGAAAAGAACAACTCGAGGGAAACTCCAAAGTTGAGAGCAGAGGGAGAGTCTGTACAGGAAGAGCGGCTGCTCTGAGAAGGCCCTGGATCTTGTCAGAAGGTCACCTGAGGACCTTATGGGGAGCTTTCTGGAACCAGAGTGTGAGGACACATGTGGGAGATGAGGCAAAGACAACCAGACACCAGAGAGAAGGGGGCATTGGAGGATGGCTCAGGGCCTGTGTCAGGCTGGTAAGAAAACACTGTTAAGAAAGCCAGGGCGTTCGCTGGTGGTGAGCTCGAGGAGGAGGCCAGGAGCAGAGAGATGCAGGGAAAGGGCATCCCCTCCCTGGAGCAGGGCCATCGAGGACTCAGAACCAGGAGAGCACAGGGGGACCTGCCCCTTTAAAAGAAACATCTGTGTCTGCCTGGGTGGGATGTGACCCTCACGGCGGGCCAATGCTCCTATGGCAGCAACCACAACAAGGGGACTCAAGTACAAAGAATATTTCTGCAGCATCGGATGCGGGGGAGGCAAGAAGGACCAGGTGAACTAAGATTCCAAATGTGGGAACACTCTTCTGAGGTGAACCGGTGCTGGCCCTCTACTTTTCCCCCCGGGAACTTCTATTCCTGGTGTTTGCTGAGGATCAGGGTGGCAGAGGGCTCTGCTGGAAGAGAGAAACAGCAAAGCTTCCAGCAGCAAATGAGACTGCTGTGACGAACTGGAAAGGAGAAGGGCCTCGGGACATTCTCTTCGCTCTCTGCCACATGGGAGGCTGGGGAAGGTCAGGAAGCTAAGTAACAAAGTGAATCCTCCTGCCTTCTCTTGGTGCTTAAAAGCAAGGCCTTGCAGAAAGTCTACTTCCATCACAAGGAAGACCTCCCCTGAAGTCGCTTGCCAGAGTTTGATTTAAAATGTGCTCACAAATGCTTTCCTACTCTTCCTTCCCACCAGTGGATCTAAGTCTACTTTCCTTGAGCGTGGCTTCTACTTCTAAGGACTAGAATGTGGAAGACATGATGGAGTGTGACTCACAAGGTCATGAAGGTCAAGGTCACAAAGACATTTTGACTCCCACCTTGCTCTCTCTCTGAACCACTCATTTTGAGGGAAACCAACTGCCATGTCATTAAGACACACCAGTGCCTTATCTACAGGCTACATGGTGAAGAAATGAGGGCCCTGGCCAACAGCCAGAGGGAAAGGAGCCCAGGGGCCCAGGGGCACAGGGGCACAGACCTTCCAGCTCCAGTCCAGTCCTCGTCTTGATGGAGCCCAGCCAACATCTTTTTTTTTTCAGGTTCTTATGACAAGTTGTTATTATTATTGCAAGTTCAAAGTTCTTATTACACGTCTGAAATTCATAAGCATTGAATGTTTTTGTGTCTATTTTACTTATTTTTAACAGTTTACATTCAATATTATTTTATATTACTTTCAGGTGTACAGCACAGTAATTAGACCATCATATACTTTACAAAGTGTCCCCCTGATATTTTCAGTACCCACCTGGCACCATACATAATTATTACAATACTAGAGGCCCAGTGCACAAAATTCATGCACGGGTAGGATGCCTAGCAGCTGCTGGCCACCAACCAGGGCCTCCTTTCCCAAGTTGCCAGCCGCCAACCGGGGCCTTCTTACATTCCGCACTGTCCCCTGGTGGTCAGCCCTATCATAGCAAGCAATCAAACTCCCGGTCTGTCGAACTCCCAAGGGGACACTTTGCAATATTAGGCTTTTATATATATAGATTATTGACTATATTCCTTATGTTGTACTTTATCTCCCTATGAATATTCTGTAACTGCCAGTCTGTACTGCTCAATCCCTTCACCTAATCCCCAACAACCCTCCCTGCTGGTAGCCATCAGTCTTTTCTCTGTGTCTATGAGTCTGTTTCTGTTTTGTGTGTTTATTTATATTGTTCATTAGATTCCACATATAAATGAAACCATATGATATATATATCTTTCTCTAACTGATTTATTTTACTGAGCATAACACCCTCTAGGTCCTACCATGCCCCAGCCAGCATCTTCACTGCAATGTTATAAGCAACCCTCAGCCAAATCACCCAACTAGGTTGGTCCCAAACTCTTGGCCTGCAGAGACTGAGATAATGCTTGTTGTCTTAAGCCTCTACATTTGGGGTAATTTGTTACACAGAAGGAGATAACTGATACATATGTAGAGTTAAAGAGCTAAATTAAAAACCTCTGAAGAGCAGGACTGAAGTTTCTGGTCTTTCAGGACTGAAATAAAGATCTTCTGGGCTCTCAACCAACAGCCTGAAAGGGTGGTGAACCAGATGTGAACTGAGTCTCCATGAAATTGCAGCCCAACACCCGACTCGGCTCAATCCTCACTGTACTAAGGTGATCGGTCTTTCATCCTCTCTGCCTGACAAAAGAAACACACCTGTTTTTTATGAAAGATCACAGCAACTGGAGTCTCTACTGTGTGAATTTTTAAAAATTAGATACAGGAAAAGGAAAGGACATATGAGCAATAATCAGTAGCAGAGATACTCAATAGGAGTAGAAACACAGGAAAGCTAGATATTGAAGATAGCAAACAAGGATTTAACGAGATTAATATGTTTTAAATGAATATAAAGTATAAAATAGACAAAATGATGAAGAATGTTGTCCAAGAACTTAAGTTCATAAATAATAAAATGAACATGTAAATTTGAAAAAAAATATATAATTCTCAAGTTGACAAGTTTAACAGCAAGTTGGACACACAGAATACAGTACTAATAAATTGGAAGAAAAATAGTAGAAACCATCAAAACTGCAGCAAGAAAATAATAGTGGGGGAAATAATTAAGAGCATAAATGAAAAAAGACACTCTCAGAAGGTCCAACATACATATAGTTTGTACCCCAAAGAGGAGAAAAGAAAAAAAAAATGGGCAGAATAGAGATAATGAGATAATGGCTGAGGATTTTCTAGTGATGAAAAAGAGAGTTATTTCATCTTCTGAAATGTTAGAGGATGAAGAGGAATTCAGATATTGAGATGTAAGAGGCCAAGAGTGAGGGAGAGCTTACATAGCCATATCTTCCCAGGGAAGTAGGACACAGACAGGTGCAACTTGAGAGAAGAAGACTGTTTAAGAAAGTAAGATTGAAACTTGAAGAAAATAGAAAAATGGTAGATCAGCCACCGTGGCCAACTCACTAGGGCATTAACTAGAGTAAACAATAAGAAATGTCAAATAGTAAGGAGATCGAAGCTGAGATTATACAAAGTAACCTGAGTATCTTTCTCTAATAGCATCTAATGGTTCAACATCAACACTGAAAACATGGGCATGCTCACAGGCCCACACACGCACACGCCCATACACATACATACACACACAGATGCAGACACTCACATCGCACAAGAATTTAATCAATGTTAGGCAAAAATCACTATGGGTGGTGAGGACATTCAAACAGAAGTTCCAGAGAACAGATAGAGAACAAGTAAAACGGCTGATCCTCTAATCCAGACTGAGTGGGGAAATTGAGATAAGAGAAGACGGATGTGCTAGGAAAACTGGAATGAGGTTAAAAGTTCTGTGATGAAGCAGAGGGTGGGGAGGCGCACTTGGGGGAGAGAACATTGAGAGTGAGATAGCAGAAGAGACGAAAGGGCATGGTGAGGAACCTGCCCTCCCTTAAGGCTGAGGGACTCTGGACAGTTATAAGTTACAAGAAGAGGCCATGCACGACAATTTCTGAAATAAAATGGAAGTGAAGACTTTTGGTGTAAAATGGTTTTTAAAAAACCTGCAATGCCAAAAGTTACTTCATCTTCCTAAATCTGAGGGAAGAGCCCAGTCAGACGCATACACTTTATCTCCTCTCCTCCATTTCCTGATGTGAGCTAAAATGCACCGGTTTTGTCTGGAGTTTTTAGTTACGTTCTGATTTTCAAGAAAATTTTCCTTCTGTAAGCTTCCCTTGCTGACATAAAGCAGTCTTTTAAAATGTCCGCTCCAACTGTTAGAAATAAAAATCCAGAAATAACACTCTTTGAAAAGTCACCCTTTTAGAAATGCTTGCCTGTTTGCTTTTTGAACCTCAGCTAAAGATAACAAAAACTTACAGAATCTGGGCTTCAGATAAATCCACCTGGCTCTTGAAATTTGAGGTGAAAAACATCAGGTCAGCACGTTTCAAAAAAAGAAGCAAGTAAGAACATCCAACCCAACCTGACAGCTCAGCTTATCTGCAAGGCATCAGCTGGTCCAGCGAGTCGCTGGGACAATGCAGAGAAAGGTGACATAGAAAATGCAATAGGAGGTCCGTGTAGTGACCTCGGCCCCACAGCTGACCCTCTTAATTACCTTGACCTCACAGTCAATAATGCTGCTTGTGAGCTACCCCTAACCCTGGCGACCTCTGCCTGGCGGAGTTAGGGTGATAGCGCATGAAAATCTGTGGGTGCCCCCAGTCCCAGACACTTGGAGCGCCAGCTACCAGAGGCACAATTACATGTCTCTCCTAACTGGTCTCCATGATCCAATCACACCTTCACAGAAATGTCTTCATCCTCAGATAAACTGAACTCCGAGACCCTCAGAAGTCCCACTTCTTCTCATGAAGCTTACTTTTCTTACTGTAAAGATGTTTTTTTAACAACAAAAAAATGAATTCTTAGAAGCCAGCATCCATCTTTAACACCAAGGTCTGAGATAGACATAATTTTTTTTTTAAATACCACTACTGTTTAGTTTTGTTCTACTGTGTATCATAACTCCCCAAGGTCAGAACTTATTTTTTAAAACCTGGTGTGGAGTGTTTATTGAGAGTGCTAGAACTAGAAAGAAACCAATTTTTCATCAGCTTAATTTCATTTACATGACACTGGCTTGAACTTCCAAGTTTTAAAGATGTTAGTAAGCTTCTAGAAATAGTTTCCCAGGACAATAGCTAAGGGAACATGGCCAGTTTTTATCAGAAGGAAGCCGACTATCCTGGGATACACATTTTCTTTTTTAACATAATCCATTGTACAAAATTGGCTTTGGATTTGGGGCTTAGTAATAAATTTTTCCCCTGACAAATCCAACCGAAATTTATAAGGAATCAACGACATAAGTATTTTCCTAATTTTGCACCAACGTGACTAATGCAAGATTTATGGTGTTTAAAATCATTATCTTCCCCTTGATAGGAGAGAATTTGTCTTATTTTCCCTTCATGCTTTGCTTTCTCCAATGTAGAGACTTTATGTAGCATAACTTCAAAAATATTCTAAAACAGTCGCTCTTTTTCCCCAAAAAAATCTGAGTAAACGTCTCAATAAATTCAGAAAATAAATTCCATAAAAAACATCATCTCAATTATTGATAGCTTTGCAAGTGAAGCATTTTTATATTAGCCTTCCCAAATCAAAAGTTTCGACTGTAAAACTGTGCATTAAAATCCCCCTGCATTTTAGCTACTAGCAATTCTACTTTCAGGGGGTAAGGGATGGGGGAAGGTTGCAGAGCCCATTGTATCCCCACAGGTTGCTTCTATTTTTAACAATAAACATTTAAGTTTTCTCCAAGATCACCCTCCACAGCTGGCTATAGAGATAGCTGAGAGAACTAAGTAAGTATCGGGTCTCACATCTTTATATTTTGTAAACTGTGATAATCACTCCCTCTTTAAAGTCACTATTTTAACACCATCCCAGTCATGTTGGAGGGCTATGCAGGAGGACCCTGAGCCCCCGGGTTCAGGAAGAGGGGAAGGAAAGTCACACACCACACACTGCATGTCTCCGCTAAAGACTGAAGCCGTCCCCTGGTGACGACGGGAGAACAGAATGAACTTGTATGTGAATTGTTAGGCTACTCCATCAGCTTTCAATCACATTTGGGGCCTTCGGGCTGGTCATGTCTTGGGCTGGACCTGACACAAAATATAACTTAGGGTTTTTCCTCAGTGGTCTCGGAAATTAAGTCAGTCCCATAGGAACAGCCATTGCAGAACTTGAGTTTCAAAATAGACTCCCTCTCCAAAGCAGAAACACCCCAGAGTATTCTATTATGAGCTGTCGGACACTGGTCATTCCCTCGGGCAACAATCATTCAGCAAACGAATGTGTGCCAGGGTGCCAGGTATTGAGCTGTGCCCGGGGTCCCACTCCCCTCTCCCAGGTATGCCAGGTCGATCCCCTCCCTCACGCTCCAGAACACCTAACCAGCTTTTGAGGCCCATTCAGGGGCCCCATTCAAGTCCCAGCTGAACTAGGAGGTTTTTACTAATATTTAGATTCAATAATATGAATAACTAATGGTGGGGAATTGTGACTATGTCTGCATAAGACAAAATCCTATTGTGTGCTGGTGCCAAGCCTGGGTGCTTGCAAGTTAGAAAAAGCAGGTGGCCTGATTCTGGTCTTTAAGTAATTCATCTTGTCAGTGTGAGGGGAGTGTGCATGAGACGACTGATGAACAGCCTTTAAAAATACACAGAAGAAAAGTATAATGAGGCACAATATGTGCAAACATCAGCCGAGTGTGGGCAGCCTGGACCGGGTAGCTCACACAGCGGTACATTAAGAGACCAGCCTAGAAGCGGATGCATCAGGAGGAAACCATGGCTCAGACCTCAGCAGGGATGGAAGAGCCAGAGCTCCCCCAGAAGGAGCTGGAGCACCCAGAAGAGGTAGAGAAAGCAGCATACGCCAGTCCGGGGACCTATAGATCCACACGTCGTTTTCCGGGGCAGGACCAGCTCAGGGCATAGAATTCAAAGGCTGTCCCAGGACAGCCTGCCATTTCTGGAGTTTTCGGTTGCAAGTTCATCTTCCTCTTCCAAGCATTTTGGAGCCTTAGGAGTGACCTGGAGTTGACAGGATGTGCCTTGGGGGTGGCACAGCCCTTTCGCTGTTTCTGACTTTGTGTCGCCCAATGATGTGAAGGTGCCAGCACCTTCCCAGAGCACAGAAAAGCCTTCAGTGCCCGAGTCTAGGGCAATGGTTCCCAGCGCGGGGCACATGCCCCACAGGGGGGCATTTTGATTTTTAAGAGGGGCAATTCGAGAATCAGTTATTGACAGTGAATCTTTTGCACTTCTTATTGTTCCAGGGGCCTCATATACAGTATGCAAATATATATTTTGACATATTTATGCATGTCAGTTCTCTATTATATGTTTTGAAACTTTATTTGCTATTTTTTCACATCACTTCTTATTTTCTTTTTAACAATTTCTTAGCGATTTCTTCCTCAGGACTTCAACTGTCCTTTTCTTTTATTTTTCTCTTTCGTGGCTGCCATGCTCTTTGGGAGCTTGTTTGGATCCAGTTAATGGCCTTCTAGGCTTCCTCCATGTGAACAGGAGTTCACTTTTTGAATAATGGAATTATATGTCACAGATGGGGGGATGGGGGGTGGGGGCATCAGGATGTTAGAGATGCTTAGGGGGGGGCATGGCCGAAAAAGGTTGGGAACCACTGGTCTGGGGTGAAGCGCTCTCCAGTGGCTGTGAACGCTCCCCATGATGCTCCACGCGGTCTCTTTTTTGTGCCCAGAGCACAATTCCAAAAACGTCTGATAGGCCGTCCACAATGGCTGCCTGCACAACGAAGCGCACATTTAATATTCATAGATTTTTATTTACATCATTTGCTGCTTAATGGCCTCGTGCAGACAACCTTCAGAGCTGTTACTATGTCAGAGGAGCTGCAGTCCAGTGGTTTCTAGCCCATTCTTTCTGGAAAGCATTTTTATAGACTCATTAGTCAACCAGCCAATCCTGGTGGAGGCGATGT
>PVJC01037828.1:0-17026 GCA_004026665.1 Murina feae
GACTAATTGACTGTGAGGGAGGTTGTGATTTGCAGCCTTCTAAATAAGCTCTAGATTCCTAATTAGCTCAACAGGGAACAAAATATAGCACTCAGTCTTCCTTTCCTCTTCTGATTCTCCCCCGAACTTGGCAAGACAATTTGCAACCCATGAGACTCAGTAAAAATAAATCACATCACAGAGGTACAGTGCACCATAAATATTCAAAACCTAGAATCACAAACCTACAAATTGGAAGGGTTTCATATATATGTCCTGAGCGCCCAGAGTTATGGACTATTTTCTCTACTGAAAAGGAGAAAAATGCCACAGTGATTACTCATAGCAATTTAACCAACTCTATTTTTAGTTAATTAAGAATATTATTTAACTGTTAAGTACAAGTCTAATTTTCCAATCCAGAAATAACATAAATGCTTGTGTTTTCTCCCCATGATTAGTACAGAAACCAGAGCTCAAAAGAATGATGGAGGAAGAGAAGGGAATCCCCAAAGCATTAAATAATAGGTCTGCATCTCACAGATCATCATCCCCAGACAATCAGACACTACATAAATGTTTCCATTGTTCATTTCCTTTATTGCACATACAATGAAACTGTCCAGTATGATTAAGAGATTTCTTACCTTAGAAAATAGAGGCATTTTCCTAGAACACATCATTGCAAGCATTTTTTAAAGCTGATTAAATGGCTCATCTGTTTCATCACAAACCCTCACTTACCAAAGATAAAGAAATCATGCCATAAATCAAACTGCATTTTTAGGGATTAAGCTTTATGCCAAAATGATTACATATTCCAGCAATAGCTCTCTAAGGATGCTGGTTTTACAAAATAGCTTCCAGTGGTTAAAAGAGATAAACATTTCCAAACTGAATACACTGCATTTGGTACTCAGTAGAAATTTGTTTCACTAATGAACACATTTGCTGCTGTGGTGGTAAACGCCACTGATACTAATTAAAACAACCCCTCCCCCAAATTTGTTTTCTACATATATTAACCTTATTCCTTATATTCCTTGGTAGAATTTTAAAATTGTCAGTTAATAGATGGCCACTTGAAGTTTATTCACTCTCCATAAATTATGCTGCATTATTTTCCAACAGAAACTATGAAGTAGAGCTTTCTCAATTCTTATAGCCTCCCCCCTTCAACAGTAACAGAGATGCTACACATATGCTGTATGTTTTTATATGTTATATATCTTATATTTTTACTCTCTTGCTTCTACTTTTCATTGTAAGGGAATCTCTGGTGGATGGGTTCTCCCCCGGGCTCTGAAACCAGAATCCATATACTTTATCACACACTGATCCTATCTGTCTTTCACATGCCTCATTTTTCTCTTTAAACTTCTTAGAGCTCATCACTTTTTAGTCCAACTTTAATATATATATATTTATATATATTTAATATTTATATAAATATATATAAATATATAATATATATAAATATAAAATATATTACATATTATACATATTATACATATTATAAATATGAATATATACATATAAAATATATATTTATATAAATATATAAATATATATTTAATATATGTATTATTTAATACACACACACACACACACACACACACACACACTAGAGGCCTGATGCACAAATATCTGTGCATTCAAGAGGGTCTCTCAGCCTGGCCTGTGCCCTCTCACAGTCTTAGATCACTCGAGGGATGTCCACCTGCTAGCTTAGGCTGGCTCTCTGGTGGAATGGGCCTAAGCTGGCAGTCAGACATCCCTCTGGCAGCCTGGGAGCCCTCGGGGGATGTCCACTTGCCAGCAGATAGCAGGCCTAAGCTGCAGTCGGACATCCTTAGTGCTTCTGAGGAGGCGAGAGAGGCTCCTGCCAAAACCACTGTGCTGGCAGCCATCAGCCTGGCTTGTGGCTGAGCACAGCTCCCCCTGTGGGAGTGCACTGACCACCAGGGGGAAGCTCCTGCATTGAGCATCTGCCCCCTGGTGGTCAGTGTGTGTCATAGTAACTAGTCATTCCCAGTCATTCTGCTGTTAGGGTCAATTTCCATATTGCCCTTTTATCATATAGGATAGAGGCCTGGTGCATGGGTGGGGGCCGGCTGGCTTGCCCTGAAGGGTGTCCCAGATCAGGGTGAGGGTTCTGTTGGGGATCCTGGCCAGTCTGAGTGAGGGCCTGAGGGCTGTTTTCAGACTGGCCACTGCCTCTTCAGGGTAGGGATCCCTGCTGGGGTTCTTAGCCAGTCTGGGTGAGTGGCTGATAGCTGTTTGCAGGCTGGGTGAGCCCCCAACGGGCACCCTCACACCACAGGGGTGTGGCCAGCCTTGGTGAGGGGCTGAAGGCTGTTTTCAGGCTGGCCACAGTCCCTTCAGAGTAGAGGTCTTCACTGGGGTACCTGGCCAGTCTGGGTGAGGGGCTATGGGCCGTTTTCAGGCTGGCTATGCCCCCTGGTGACCCAAGCTCCCAGCCTCTTTGTTTTTCTTTTCTTTTTTTTCTTGGGATTTATTTATCTTCTATAAATGAAACTTTGTAACCTTGAGTAGAGCCCAGGGCCGGCCAGGACAGGCAGGAAACTTGGCTTCCTCCATCGCCAGGGGCAACCCAAGTCTCCTGCTAGCTCCAGCTCTGTGGCCACCACCATCTTAGTTGGGTTAATTTGCATAATGGCTCCTGATTGGCTGGTGGGTGTGGCTGGTGGGCGTGGCTGGTGGGCATGGCTTGAGTGTAGCAGAGAGAGAGTTAATTTTCATGTTTCTCTTTTATTATTATTATATACTAGGGGCCAAGTGCACAAAAATTTGTGCACTTGGGGTGTCCTTCAGCCAGCCTGTGCCCTCTCACAGTCTGGGACCCCTCAGGGGATGTCCACCTGCTGGCATGCCTGCCCAGCCTGGGTTAGGGCCTGATGGCTGTTTGCAGGCTGGCCAAGCCCCCCAGTGTAGACCTCACCCCACTGGGGTGTGGCCAGCCTGGGTGACAGGCTGAGGGCTGTTTTCAGGCTGTCCAGAGTCCATTCAGGGTTCGAGTCCCTACTAGGGTGCCTGGGCAGCCTGGGTGATGGGCTGAGGAATGTTTTCAGGCTTTCAGGCTGCCTACAGCTCCCATTGACCCAATGTGCCAGGGACGCTGGCCTGAAGCAGGTTTCTGGGTTTATTTATCTTCTATAATTGAAACTGTTGCTTTAAGCTGAGGCCTAAGCAGGTAACGAAGCCTCCTGTTTGCTTCAGCTCTGTGGCTTCTATAATTGCAACTATGTTGCCATGAGCAGAGAGAGGCCCAGCCGGACTAGTCAGACAGTTTACTCCTGGTGCAATGGAAGCCTCCTGTTTGATCTAGTTCCGTGGCTGCCGGCCTCCATCTTGGCTGGGTTAATTTGCATACAGCTACTTTGATTGGCTGGTGGGTGTGGCTTAGGCATCCTGGATAAACAGTCAATTTCAATATTACTCTTTTATTAGATAAGATGTGTGTGTGTGTGTGTGTGTGTGTGTATTTCAGAGAGGAAGGGAGAGGGAAAGAGCGATAGAAACATCAATGATTACAAAGAATCATTGATTGGCTGCCCTCTGCACACCCCACACCCCACACTGGGGATCTAGCCTGCAACCCAGGCATGTGCCCTGACAGCGAATTGAACCACAACCTCCTGGTTCATAGGTCAATGTTCAATCACTGAGCCACGCAGGTTGGGCTCTAGTCCATCTTTAAACGGGCTTAAGACTCTCTAAATTCCCTTTTGTCCCCTTTGCCTTTTTGTCCTCCTTCTAGTTAGGCTTCTTTTAACATGAAAATACAAACCCATAAAATCTGAAAGATTATGAATTTTTGTTGACTGTTATTTCATCTGGTTCATGGAATTGCAGGTGATTTAAAAATATTTTTCAATTAAAAAGTTTCCCATGATAAGCAAGTATTATCAGATGAGAATAAGAATAAAAATATTTCCAAAAGTATTTATATTTAAATAAATTAAACACAATACTGATATTAATTTGGAAGCTTATTAACTTGGATAATTTTTAATTGATTATCTTCAGAGAAATAACAGTAAAATAAGCGAAGGTTGTTTCATACTGTTCTCTTATTCTTACTTTGCACATTGAATAGAAGTGAGCTACAAGGTCTGGCGTGAAGGCCTAGAAAATTTTATATTATAAAACAATAGTCTTTAAGAGATGGAGGAGAAAGAAAGCAATTGGACATGGTTATCAGAGCTTTCAGAGATGGTCTAAAATCTCATATAATCTGAATTACATTTTTATTCTACCAACAGCAGTCACTAATATTTATTGAACAATATATGCAAGTACTGTGTTAAAGCCTTAACATGAGCCATCTGTTTGTTCCTTACAACAAAATTTAATGTAGGTTCCCTTATTATTCTTACTTTCAAAAGGATGAAAGGGAGCCAAAGAGAGATCAGGGAACTTATTCAAGGTCCTGCATATGAGTGATTTTGGAACCTAATCTGCCTCTAGATTCTGTGCATCTAAATACTGTTGTATTCTGTCCTCATAGGTATCATATGTAGAGAGAAATTACCATTAGCAAAAATTCTCATATACCTCCTAGTTTTAGAAAGCAGAGAAGTATAAATGGCATTTATAGTGTCTAGACAGAATACCATCCTTTTATATGTCCTGCTATTGAAATGGAAAATATTTTCTTCAAAAGTTATTAACATTTCAAATGTTGAAGTGATAAAATATGATGAAACAATGATAGCCCCCAAATTATAATTATAAGTGCATTTATAGGTAGCTTTCTCTTCATATACATATATACATTACTTGTATATAGGTAGATATATAGATAGGTATACACATACACTTATATCTCCTTTCACACATATCAATAGCCATGGTCACATATTCTAATTACCCACAACATACACAGACACACACATAGTTCTATTGCAATCTATATAATAAAAGAGTAATATGCAAATTGCCCTTAACAGCAGAACAACTGGGAATGACTGGTCACTATGACACACACTGACCACTAGGAGGCAGATGCTCAATGCAGGAGCTGCTCCCTGGTGGTTAGTGCACTCCCACAAGGGGTGCTCTGCTCAGCCACAAGCCAGGCTGATGGCTGCCAGTACAGTGGTGGTGGTGGAAGCTTCTCCTGCCTCTTTAGCAGCACTAAGGATGTCTGACTACAGATTAGGCCTGCTTCCCACTGGCAAGTGGACATCCCCCAAGGGTTCCAGGCTGCCAGAGGGATGTCTGATTGCCAGCTTAGGCCTTATCTCCCAGGGAGCAGTCCTAAGCCAGCAGGTGGACATCCCCTGAGGGGTCTCAGAATGTGAGAGGGCACAGGCTGGGCTGAGGGATCCCCCTGAGTGCACAAATTTTTGTGCACCTGGCCTCTAGTATGAATATAATGTGTACCCAGATAAAGGAAAGGAGCGTACACTCATGTTCCACTTAACATGTTATGAGTAATGTGTCACTAGGTGATTTCATATTTGTGTGAACATCATAGGGTGGATTTACCCAAAACTAGATGGTATAGCCCACTGCTATAATTGTAGGTGCTATCCTGTCACAGGACTGACTGCACAGTAGAGTTGTTTACACCGGTATTGCCACCAACAGGTGAGGAATTGTAGTGTGTGCCCTGATCACTGGCTTTTCTTTTTGTAACACAAGTGTTTGACTTAAGCTTTCATTGCCAAGGCACCCATTTGAGGCAGCAGATTCAAGGAAGGTCATCTCCAATAAACACATTGCCAACCACAGGACTAGCTAAAGAGCCAGAGGTCTCTCCACCCTGAAGTGCCTTTGTTTCAGAGTTCCTGATTGAGTTGGATAACTGACCATTGGGTGCTTGTTTTTTTTTTCTTTTCTTCCTACACTTCAAATTCTTGTGCTTATATTTTAAATTCACGTATAAAGAGTGAACCTGTAAATCCCCAGGTCCCCACTCTGGATCCCAATAACAGCAGAACCCCAGGCCTGCACACCCTCTTTCTGTCCTCTCTCTACCCACAATCTTACTATGTGCTCCCTGGTGTGCCTTGTGGTAAGTTCCAGGGCCTATAAGTAATAAAGTCTATTTTCTTCAGTTTCCTAATGGTGATTGCTGAAAATGGTGATTGTCTTGCAATTGTAGTGAGAATCACAAGACTGGTCCAGTTGTAAAGCTGGTTTAGAAAGGGGAGATGTCTGTGGGAAGCTCACTAGGACCCAGATGAGTGCCCCCAGGCATTTTTAGCCAATAGCATTACAATCCATAGACTGAGATCAGCACAAAAGAGGAATGCATTGCACTACAACCTTCCAAGGATCACCTCTCACCGGGAGGTGGGAATTTTTTAGCCCCATAATTTTATGGGGCTATTGTCATCTATGCAGCCTGTTGTTATGTGGCACATGACTATATTCTAAAATGTACTAACAAAATATTTCTTTAAACAAGATCAAATGTTTTTACTTCATTACTTTATATACTCAAAGATATAATTATTTTCTATTTCATTCAATAAAACTTTCAATATATGCCAAAATATGCTAGACACTGACTATAAGAAATGAAAATTTGAGTACAGTGGCAGGGTCAGAGGTATTAATGACAACTCAAAAGATGTTTTGACAGAAGACTACCTAAAATGGGCCAAGGATGAATGCCTATCTTAGCAGAGAATGGGCTGAAGAGAGAGGGAGATCCAAGAAAGCTTGGTAGAGAAACTGGAGGGCTCTTAAAAAGAAGGAAGGAATTAGCCATGTAGAGGAATAAAAGAATGTTACAAACAGAAGAAGTCATAGGCATGAATGTGGACCACACAAGGGTAGACAAGAAAATTAGTAGCTGCTGTGGGTCGAAGAAGAGCTTAATCACGTCATAAAGATGTGTCACAAAGTCCATGATCTCGCACGATTTTATTTCCTTTCTCAGCTCAGTTTCTAGTCAGTAAGTAATTCTTTTCTCTTTAGGATTATACTGATAGAATTTCCCTTGCCATCAAAATTTGGGATAAAATGAGCACCACACAGAGCACAAAGCAGGCAGGCTGTTAGGGAAGGATCATAGAGCATCTTGTAGAGAGGCAGAGAGCTACAGCATGTAAGTCTTTTAGAATGGGCTAGCTAGAACAGGGAGCACAAGGAGTTTCAACTGGAATGTCAGCTTCTATTAATTGGAAATTGCTGTGCTGAGAAAAATTTCCACTCTCATCTGGCAGGGCCCATGGGCGGCCTGTTAAGACTTTAGTGCCACCCAATAACTGTAGAAATTTTATAGCTGCTACTGATACAGATTTGGTAGGAATGAGTGCTGCAAGAAATTAATGACATTCATCATGGACACTGAATTTGAGAATGGGGACACACAAGACACATATTATCTTGCGGCTATTTCTGGGCCACACACAAGGTGCATTTTGGGGGAGTGGCAAGAAATAATACTGAATGGGTAGGTTATCTTCAGGAGTTATCCTCAGGAGTCTTGACTCTAGTACACTGCAGTCCCATTGAAGAACTTTAATTAAGGGGAGCTTGATAATCCCATTTCTAAAATGACACCATACTGTCGTGTCTTGTTCTACTGATTTCCTCACTAGGGTCTCAGTTCTTTGATACAGCAAGGAAATACATCTTTCTGTATCCTCAATGAAAAGCTCAATTTAGTGAATGAGTATTGATAAGCTTATGTGGTAGCATTTAAGAAGAAAAAAAAATGCAGCAACATTTAAGGACACCAGAAAACCTGTAAGACTTTGAAAACTACTTTGAAGGATTATCCAGAGAAATAGGATGAGTTCTAGGACTCACAGAGATCAAGAGAAAAGAAGAGTTCATAATTTACCTGTGTGGAAAACTTCTGAACTGCCATGCACAGAACTGAATAATGAACACAGAATTCAGCAATAGGACCTCAATGACAGAATATCAATAAGGATATATGAATGGAATTTAAACTGCAGTGAGTTTAGGAGTGAAGAAGTAGGTGATAGTTTAGACTATTCTTAGGTGAAGGTATTGCACAAAGAATAACTGTAACTAAGGGAACACATAATTTTGAAGATAAGATTATTTGAATTAATAAGAATCTCCTTAAGATGAAAATATTTATGAAAAGATGCAAAAATATTTAGGTGTTTTTTTTTGTTTGGTTGGCTTTTTTGCAATGTACACTATTCGAATTTGTCATTGTTTACCTGCCAGCTTATATTATGTAAAAAAAAAAAAAAAGGTAGTTTTTTTTTAAATATGTTTTTATTGTTTTAATGAGGAAGTGAGAGGGAAAGATAAGAATCACTGTTCAGCTGCCTACTGCATGCCCCCTACTGGGGAATTGAGCCAGCAAGGTAGGCAATATGCCCTGACTGGAAATTGAACAGTGACCTCCTAGTTCATAATTCGATGCTCAACCACTGAACCATACTGGTTGGGCAAGAAGTGGTAGTTTTAATCAGCATAAAAGTAGATTAAAAAAGTAATTTTGAAGCATGATACACTTTTCCATGGAAAGCCATCCTCAGCTGAAGACAGATCTGAGTAGAATGTGCTAGAACAGCAATTTTCAACCAGTGTGTTCCAAGAATTTTTAAAACATATAATACCTGATTATTTAGTCACGTGCTCTGACCTCTTTTGCCTTAAATTGTGAAATAAAAAAATGACAACAGTCAAACATGATAGTAGCTATCCATTGTAAATGAAATTAAATTATACCTATTTTTATCAGATTGGCAAAAAAATATAATTTTTGGAGTGCTGAAGTATTTTATTAATTAGTTTGCATGGACAATGATATTTTTTTAAAAGGTCGAAAAACACTGTGCTAGAGCTAGGGTAGTATGAAGGCTATGGGCATTTAGAAGTGAGTTATGAAAAGGGGGTAAGATGCAAGAGATAAGCTACATCCATTTTACAAGATTTCCTAGAGTCACACTCCTGGCTGAGAAAGGGGTGGGGAACTCTCTCAAAACTTTTTTCTCCACATGTTAAATCAGGAAATAATTATGACCTAGTGTCATAAGATTATTGGTTTCAAGAATTTCGATTGAGAACTTTAGACTTACATAACATTTTCTCTTAGGAAAATGTACAAAGAAAGGTTTTAAATTCTGACTTAGAGTATGTATTTTCATATACAGCCTTTTCACAAGTTTGCATCTGTCAGTATTTATTCCAGGCTAGGAGACAAGTGATTGTACTCCACTCTTGAATTTTTTCTCAGTCTTTTAGTAATTGTACTTGAAGCCTTCACAATGTATTATAATTGTGGTGAGTTGCCACATTTTATGAAACGATTATTAAGTAAAGTTCAATATTTATATTATTAGGCTGACCCAGGCTCATTTAGATGATCTCTGGGGAATGATGTCTGTGAAGTTTTGTTTTAAACCATCACAATGTATTAATTTTTTTCAATGATCCAACTGGTTGTCAAAATATATTTATTGGACTATTCCTACTATGATACAAAGTATCCCAAGACACTTAAGGAGTGGCTAGATTTTCCTGTTAAGGAATCAGACTCACACACTTGAAAAATTAAGGCACACAATATTAACAAAAAGTTATTCTGCATGTACAAAACATGCACTAGATATGAAAATTAATGATCTTTTTATTCTATAATAGGTAGGACCACTGTCTGGTAGCATTCAAGCATTATTCAGACTGTCTAATGCCGTAATAATATATTTCAGTAAGAGGAAGGCTCAGACGAAAATGAGCTTAAATTGAAATTGAATTATAAACACACAGATTTATATCACTGAATTGATTTGAAGATATAAATCCGAGGTTAAGGAAACTTCTGAGATGACCACTTGAAACCATTTCAAAAGTTTCACCTCTGAATTTTGTTGGAGAGTCAAACAGACCAAGCATAGTGAGATGAGGAAATGAAGAATTTATGTGTGGAGGTCTTCGCCAAAAAATTGTTTATGAACCCAAAGGCACATAGATTTATGTGCTTTTGATCCAGGCATGTTTTGTTTGAATATGTTAATAAAATACTTGATAGCTCTATTAAAATATTAAATATAGAAACCCAGCTCACAATACTTATCTCTTTTTTTGAAATAGCCTTCACTGTTCCTATTGGCCATTCCCATATTACATAGCCCTGTTTCTTTGTTCATAGCTGACAAATTCAGGGGTGGACATGAACCAAATATGATACATTTGGATTCTCTCTCAAAACAAGTTAGAATTTTGAACTCAGTCACAGAATATGTGTGTGTGTGTGTGTGTGTGTGTGTGTGTGTGTGTGGTGTGGGGGTGTTGCACCAATCAGAGGCTAATCAGAAGAAGTGACAATATCCTAGGTAATGAAAACAAAGGGAATTCCATGTAGGGTACGTTACTTCTGTGATGAAAGAGCTGTGAAGCCAAATGGGGGAAAGTGAGTCACTGCAAAAAAGGAGCCACTACATCCCTAGGTTGGGGAATAAAGGGAGGGAGTGGTCTTTCCAGAGCAACTGGGGAACAAAAAGCCACAATTTCTTGTCCTCATGGAGTTAATGTTCTAGAAAGGGAGATACATAATGATCATAAAGCCTATCAGGGGCCCTTTTTAGTCTCCACTAAATATTCTGAGTCAGTAGATGGCGAGTCTACACAGAAGGCTGTAAGACTGAGATCACAGCATGATGGAAGGGCAGTGCCCAGTGGAGTCCTTACAGCAGCCACATAGTAGACAGCTGAAGTGTAAGGAGATGAGGTCCATATGGGGCAGGTGCATGAACTTCTGGTCAGCACGGCTCTGCCTTCAAACAAGATTCTAAATATTCAGAGAAGCCAAAGTATGATGTCCTCACCAGGTGTCTATAGTTCATTTACATTTCCTCCCAGTCTAATGGAATTTACCAGTCCAAGGTCATTAGCAGCGATAATGCTTCATAACATAGTTGACACCATCTTTAGCTCTTTTCCAGGAAATAGAGCCGGGATTTAATTGACGATCTAATTCTCATAGTTTTGCTAACTCTCTCACTCAAAATAATCACAATTAAAAAAATTATACAGTATGTGAGAAGTTGGTATTATAGAGAAAAGAATCCTGAGGAGGATAAAAAGAATTAGAAGTTCAAGGTGATTAAATCTTAAACTGTGATAGCATACTCTAAGCAGATCCCATGATCTCTACCTTCTGGTATTCCTACCCTTGTGATAGCCCCTGTCTTTGAGTGTTGGTGGAGCTACGACTTTGTGATAACAAATGGGAATATGCCAAGGGTGGCAATATGTCATTTCTATGATCATATTACATATGACAGTAATGCCTTTCCACTTCTGTCTTTGAGGAAATAAGTGCCTATGTCAGAAAGGCCTATGTAGAAATCAGCTGAGGGCAGACTCCAGCCAAGTAACTGAATCTCTCACTCCAAAATCCCATGAGGATTTGACTACTGCCAACAAAATGTGAGCAAGGATATAGCTCCTTCCCTGGTCAAGCCCCAGGTGTGACTGCAGCCCTGAATGCAGAGGACACAGCTGAGCCATGACTAGACTCTTAACTCACAGACACTGTGAGAAAATAAATATGTAATATTTTAAGATGTTTAATCTGTGTTAATATTATTATGCAGCATTATATAACTAATACATCGATGTAGTTTCTATTAACAAGGTGCTCAAATGTCATGGAGTTCTCAGGAGAAAGAGTATTTGGGGCAAAGAAAACTCAGTGAAAATATCCTGAAGTCAGAATGTTTTAGGATGAGCAAGAAGTCGGCACAGTTGAAATTGAATGAGCAAGGGAGTGAGTAAGAGGAGAAAAAGAGAGAAAAGCATGGAGGAATGTTATAAGCTACAGTAAGGACTGATATTTTGAGTGAAATGGAGACATTAATTAAGGCATCTGAACAAAGTAATATGCCATACATTAACATTAGCTTCCTACTGACTGGTGGATTGATAATAAGCTGTAGGAAATCAAAATAGCAAAGAAAGAAAAGAAAAGAAAAGAAGAGAGAGAGAGAGATAAAGAGAGAGAGAGACCAATTTATAGGCTATCAAAATAATCTATGTGAGAGATGATGGTGACTTGGATCAGAATGAATGACATTGTAAGTGGTGAAAAGTGCTTATTTTCTGGCTATTTCGAAGCTATAAGCCAACAGGAATTCAGGATGAATTAGATATGTTGTGTAAGAAAAGAAGGTTCAAAAGTTTGGACAAGAAGAATCAAAATAATAATAATAAAACGAACACTTGAGAGTGAGCAGGTATTTTGTTTTCATTTCCTTAGTTTTTCTGCAAGAATGTGGTAAATTAAATATCAACATGTGACACTTGACATATCTATTGAGCACACAGCTGGAAGTGTCATATCAGTATTGCTATGTCATCATTAGTTCATAGGAATTGTACAACCTAGAGTATATTGTGTGTATTTAAAACTAGGAGGCTGGATAAGCTTACCAAGGGAGTGAACAAATATATAGAGAGAGGAAAGAGACATAGGCTGAGCACACCAAGGTTAAGTGGTTTCAACAAAAGAAGAAATCAGCAACAGAGATTGAGAAAAAGAGATGGATGGAGTAGGAAGCAAACCAAGAGACTGTGGCATACAGAGAGAGCCAAGTGGAGACAATCTACTATGTGAAATGCTGCTGAGAGATAAATAAATTGAGAACAATTGGCTCAGTAGAAGTCATTGATAAACTATAAAAACAGATTCAGAAGTGTAGTGAAGTTACAGTTGATAAATGTGCAGTGGGCTCATGGAAGGAAGAACAAATATCAGTTTATTATCAAAATTGTTTTGAGATAAAAGAAATAAGCTTTGTAAAACTGACCATGTGGAATAGAAATAGAAGAATCACTGGAGTGTTATTTTTGTGTAAATGAGAAAGAATGAGTTCTTGTCAAAAGCAAAGGCCTGGGTAGGAACAAAGAAAGTACATTTCTCAGAATAGGAGATGTCGCAGAGGATGGAGATAGTAATGCTGATAGAAGTTTACCAATATTGTTTCCTTATTGCTATCAGCTAGGAATGAGGATATGAAGTAGCTGTTGACAATTCTAGTAGAAAGTAGTATACAATAATCATCTGGGACAATGAGACAGAGAATGCATGGAAAAAGGAGAATGATTACTGGGTGTGGTGAAGAACCAACTTGCATTTCCTGATCATAAATTTGAAGTGAAACGACTCAGCATCATATTACACTTTTCTTTTTTTTCTCTCCACACTCAGATGGTCAGGTACATGAATGGAATAAATGAGGATTTGGAATTAATCAGGGTTGGGGTTTTGCAAAGCTCCATGACAGGATAAAGCAGGCAAGAAGGTCGAGAATACCTGTATAAAGAGGTTATTATAATGATTGTGGGTTTCAAGCTGTAAAAAGAAAGAAGAGGGGACATCAGATAATGAACAGATAAAACATTCTATCAATTCAATGCCAAGATACAGTGGAAATATTTTTATAGCTGAGATACTGGAGGTGGTGATAAACCTATAAAATAGGGGGTGGTCAGTGAGTGGGATGAATGAAATTGAGAATTGGAGGTGTCAACACTTATTTTTAATGACAAAGATCATTGATGTATCCATAGGGGTAAATGTTGAGATAGTATGTAGGGCTGGATCTTTGGGGGAGAGTAGTCCAGAGATTTGAAAGAAATACATATATAAGAAAGTTGCCCATGGGGAGAAATTAACTGGGGAACATATATGCATATGTGCATAGCCCATGGACACAGACAATAGTGTGGGTGTGGCAAAGGCCTGGGAGGGGTGGGTGTTGGGTGGAGGGTGTCAATGGGGATAAAAATGATACTTCCAACAATAAAGGTACATTAAAAAAAATAAAGTTTCCCAAATGTAGTTGGGTAGAGTGAACATAACTAAAAACATTTTTTAAGAAGTAAGGAGGCACATCTCAGTAGCCTACATGTGTTTGATATAGACTTATAGCATGAGATACAAATCTGAGTGCTTTTTACTAAGAAGAGAGATAATGGATTCAAGGCATCAGCAAAGAGCAAAATAACAACTTACTTCACTCTTAGACCCACTGATTCAATTGGGGTGGAAGAAAAAATACACCACATGACAGGGCTCTGGGTGAAGCAGTGTCCCCACAGCAGACCTGGTTTTAGTTAGAATAAGACCATACTGAGCGAAATAAGTCAGACAGAAAGTAAAGACCCATATGATTTCACTCATATGTGGACCATTAAACTGAAAGCAACAAATGGACAAACAAGAAAAACAAACAAAAACTCACAGACACAGATAATGGTGGTTACCAGAGGGAAGCAGAGTGGAGTGTAGCCAAGGGTAAAGGGGGTTAAACATATGATGATGGAAGATGATTTGACTCTGAGTGGTAGGCACACAACACAATACACAGATGATGCATCATAGAATTTCACACTTGAAACCTGTATAATTTTACTAAACAATGTCACCCAAATAAATTTAATGAAAAAAGAAACTGAAAGGTATTTTTAGATTGGCTTGCTTAGGTGTTACACTTCACAGTGTCCCTTAAATCTACCAATTCATTCTCTGAAGCATAATAGAGCAATATTTTTATAAAGCAACTATAATTGTGGGAATCCTTCCTTTAAATTATTTGAATGGCTTTTAATTCCTCTCAGGATAAAGTCCCAAAACCTATAGTTTAAACAATCTTGCTTACATCTTCAACCTCACTCCTATCACATTGCTACTTCCACATTATATCACTGAGCACACTGAAGTTCTTTAAGTTACCTGAAGACTCCAGCCATGATCTCTTGCCTTCTAGTCTTCAAAAATACACAGGTTCTCCCCCCCCCCCCCCCGCTGCCCCCAATACACTTGTTGAACCTTCCTGGTTCCATAATCTCTATCATCCATTCCATTAGCAAAAACTCCTAGAGTTCTTAGCTTTGAAAATAATTTTGTCTAGCAAGTTTTCCCTATGACCCTACCTGTCCAGGCTAGTGTCCCATCTACTTCCTTCCAAAACAAAATGTACTTTTAAAAATATATAGTTTTATTGATTTCAGAGAGGAAGGGAGAGAGCGAGATAGGAACATCGATGATGAGAGAAAATCATTGATCACTGCCTTCTGCTCACCCAGGGGATCAAGCCTGCAAACTGGGTATGTACCCTAACTGGGAATCGAACCACGATCTCCTGGTTCATAGGTTGATGCTCAACCACTGAGGTACTCTGGCCAATCAAAAATAACAAGTAATTCTCCATGGAAAACTCTAAATTTCATGAGCAGGTATTTTGTCTTTCAGGTTTACTCTTATAAATCCAATATTGATCACGGTGCCTAATAAATAGTAGGCACTAAATAAGCAATGTTTGAATGTATGAATGGTTGATCAAGTACATATCAGTGTATTAATTAAAAAAAGAAAGATCAGAAAAAGAAAAGTAATCCCCAATGCTTTCAACTTAGTTACATACAAATAAATGCCAATCAGAATATGGAGGATTACAGGTCTTAATATGTTACTAAAGTATCACTGTTCTCACAGTGAAGATCATTAAAAAATGAGTAAAATCTCAGATGATACTGAAAAAGTGAAGACTGTTTAACTACCCCCCAAATTAGCATGAAGACACCAGAGAAAATAAGTAAATAAATAAATACTCCATAACATTCTTTCTCCTAGCAAGTCTTTAAATAAAAAGTGGCATTTATTCTAGGAGAATCATATTTGTGTTTACAAGGCTTTATACTTTTAAAAGGTAAGAATGATAAAAAACAACTACCTAACTTTTTAACAGTTTCTTTTGTTTGTTTGGTTTGGTTTTAGTATTAAATTTTCTTTTGAATTCTTCAAATCATATGATGAAGGAAATCCATGAACTCAAAAGAAGTGAAAAATGTTCCAAATACAATAGTTACATAAACCACATGGACAAAAACAGAATGAGCAGCTAAGAGGATCACAATATACAACACAGGACTTCTATCTTGTACACATTTTTATATAATTCAACTATTAAGGTATAGCTGAAATGGACATATTATAATTACTCAATGTTATTATCTAAACTAATAAAAGCGAAATATTAAAATTAACCGTTTCTCCGAGACAGGGTAAGCCACGCCCACCAGCCAATCAGAGTGGCTGTATGCAAATTAGCCCAGCCAACATGGAGGCTGCCACTCACGGACCTGAGTAAACGGCTGTTTCCATTATGGCAGGAGCGAAAGTGAAGTTGCGCCCGCTCAGCTCAGCTCCGATTAAACTGGCTTTAGCAAAACACACCTTTGAAACAATGTAACAATCATAGAATCCTCCGGAGCTGAAGGAAAGAGCAGCCCGGGCCTCACCAGTAAAAGTAACAATTGTTTCATTATAGACGCTGTGATGTGAGGCAGAGAGGAGGCTTCGTTAGTAGTTAGAAGGCCGCCTTAAAAAAACAGTGTATCAATTATAGAAGATAACCCCAGGCTTTAAAGGAACAGCATCAATTATAGGAGATAAATCACAGAAACCTGCGTCCAGCCGGCCTTGCTGGGACGTTGGGTCAATGGGAGCTGTGGGCAGCCTTAAAGCCCGTCACCCAGGCTGGTCAGGCACGCCAGCAGGTGGACATCCCCCGAGGGGTCCCAGACTGCGAGAGGGCACAGGCCGGGCTGAGGGACCTCCCGAGTGCACAGAGCGGCTGCAGGGCGGGACAGCACAGGACCCGGGACCCGTGAGTGGGAAAGAGGCGGCAGGGTTGGAGGGCACCGGGAAGCGGGTAAGAGGCAGCAGGGGGTCGGCGGTCTGCTTGGTGGGCTTCCCAGGCCCTTTGTGGGGCACCAGGAAGCGGGTAAGAGGTGGCAGGGGGTCGGCGGCCTGCTTGGCAGCTGTCCAGGCCCTTGGAGGGGCATCGGGGAGCGGGTAAGAGGTGGCAGGGGGTCGGTGGCCTGCTTGGCAGCTGTCCAGGCCCTTGGAGGGGCATCGGGGAGCGGGAAAGAGGTGGCAGGGGGTTGGTGGCCTGCGTGGCAGCTGTCCAGGCTCTTGGAGGGGCATCGGGGAGCGGGAAAGAGGCAGCAGGGGGTCAGTGGCCTGCTTGGTGGGCTTCCCAGGCCCCTTGCAGGGCACCAGGAAGTGGGAAAG
>PVJC01037829.1:0-17026 GCA_004026665.1 Murina feae
TCATTTCTGATTTTGTTCATTAGGGTCCTCTCTCTTTGCTTCTTGGTGATCCTGGCTAGATGTTCATAAATCTTGTTTATCCTTTCAAAGAACCAGCTCTTGGTTTCATTGATCTTTTGTATTGTCTTCTTGGTCTCCATGTCATTAACTCCGCTCTGATTTTTATAATTTCCTTCCTTCTGCTTACACGGGGCTTTCCTTGTTGCTCTCTTTCTAAATCTTCGAGTTGCAGGGTTAGGTAATTTATTATCATTGTTTCTTGTTTTCTTCAGTAGGTTTGTAGAGCTATGAACTTCCCTCTCAAGACTGCTTTCACTGTGTCCCATACATTTTGGATTGTTGTGTTTTCATTTTCGTTTGTTGCAATGAGGTTTTTGTATTTCTTCTTTGATCTCTGTGGTAACCCAGTCATTGTTTAATAGCATGCTGATTGGTCTCCATGTGTTTGATTTTTTTTATTGTGGTTGATTTCCAGTTTTATGTCTTTGTGATCTGAGAAGATGCTTGATATGATTTCAATCTTCTTGAATTTGAAGAGACTTTGCCTGTGCCCCAATATATGGTCCATCTTTGGTAATGACCTATGTGCACTTGAAAAGAATGTATATTCTGTGGCTTTGGAGTGAAGTGTTCTGAAGATATTTATTAAGTGAATCTGCTCTAGTTAGTCATTTAGGATTGATGCTTCTTTGCTGATTTTTTGTTTAGAGGATTTGTCCAGTGGTGATAGTGGAGTATTAAATTTCCCTACCCTGATTGTATTGCTGTCAATCTCTCCCTTGATGTCTTCCAGAATTTTTTTTTTTATGTATTTGGGTGTTCCTGTATTGGGTGCATATATGTTTACCAGAGTTATTTCTTCTTGTTGAATGGCTCCCTGTAGTATAAGGAAGTGGCCTTCCTTATCTTCTTTTTATGTTTTTCACTTTGAGATCTAATTTGTCAGATATAAGTATTGTTAGTCCAGCTTTTTTTTCATTTCCATTCGCCTGAAAAACCTTTTTCCATCCCTTCACCATCAGTCTGTGGGCATCTTTTTTTCTGCAGTTGGTTTCCTGTAGACATCAGATATGTGGGTCATTTATTCTTATCCACTCAGTTACCCTATGTCTTTTAATTGGAGCATTTAATCCATTTACATTTAACGTTATTATTCATAAATACTTGTTTGTCGCCATTTTTATTCTTCACCCCTTTGTTTCTTCTTTGCTTCCTATTTTTACTTTTTACAGTAGGCCCTTTAACATTTCTTGCATTGCTGGTTTGGTAGTAACAAACTTCCTTAGTTCTTTCTTTTCCTTGAAGCTCCTAATTTCACCCTCAATTTTGATTGATAGCCTTGCTGGATACAGTATTCTTGGATTCAGACCTTTCCTTTGCTTGACTTTGTATATTTCATTCCATTCCCTTCTTGCCTGATGTGTTTCTGTTGAGAAATCAGTCGCTAGTCTGATTGGGGAGCCTTTGTAGGTAACTTTCTGTCTCTCTCTGGCCACTTTTAAGATTCTTTCTGTGTCATTGGTGCTTGCCAATTTAATTATAATATGCCTTGGCGTTGGTCTTTTGGGCTTCTTTTTGTTTGGATCTCTCTAAGCTTCTTGTATTTGTGTGGAGTTACCCTTTCTTATATTCGGAAAGTTCTCTGTCATTATTTCTTCCAATAAGCTTTCTATTCCTTGCTCAGTTTCCACTCCTTCTGGCACCCCTATTACACGGATATTGTTCCTTTTTGTGTTGTTCCAAAGTTCTCTTAGGCTATCCTCCTGCTTTTTAATTTTTTTTTCCTTGAAGGTGCTCTGTTTGGGTATTTTTTTTCTATCTTGTCTTCTAGCTCACTGATGCGATCCTCTGCTTCATCTAGTGTACTGTTAATGCTTTCTTTTGAGTTATTCATGGCAGTGATGTCACTTATCATTTCTTCTTGTTTCTTCAACATTACCTCTTGGTTTTTTAACATATAGTTGAATTTGTCTTCCATTCTTCTCAACCACTTTATGACCATTTCTCTGAATTCCTTTTCTGACAAGTTAGTTGCCTCCATTTCGTTTACTTCCTTTTCTGGCGATGTCTGTTTCTCTTTCATATGTGGACTGTTTCTTTGTCTCCCCATGGTCTCTCCTCTCTGGGTGTCTGCTTACTTGGTTCTCTCTATCCTGTGTTGATTTAAATACACAAAATTCCAGACAACAAGGCACACTGCATGAAATACTGAACACAGGTGTATTAACGATACTAATAATACCAAATAAAGGTGGCCACCAGAGAAAAGAGAATTAGGGGAGAGAGGAGGAGTAAAAGAAAAACGGGTGAAAGATAAAAAAAAAAGAGAGTGCGAGAACAAAATTGGGAGAGGGACAAAGTAAAAAGGGTGAGAGAGCTAGGAAAGAGGGAAATTAAAGATGGGAAGAAACTATATAGGGAGGGGATTCTCATAGAGTAACCACTAATTTCAATAAATGTCAGCAACAGATACCTAGAGATGAATGCCAAACATAAACAATCACTAATTTCAAGCTAGGTGAGGGATACCAGCGGCAACAAAATAACCAAATGATAAAAAAATAAATAAATTAAAATAAAACAGTATAATTAACAACCAAGCTAACAACAGCTTGAGAGAGAGAGAGAGAGAGAGAGAGAGAGAGAGAGAGAGAGAGAACATAAGAGAAAAAAATATGAATAGTGTAGGAGGAGACGAGTGAGATGAGTATGGACTGAGAGCAGGGGATTGGAAATTAGATATAAGAGTAGGGTGAAATTTTCAGAGGGAGGTAAAAAGAGGGGGTAGGAATGGGGTAAGAGGAACTAGACAGGAACAGGAGAAAGTTGAGAAAGAGTGTGTTGGTATAAAGGTAAGACTGAGATTGAGTAAAGTGATGCTCAAAGGAGAAATGAAAATAGAACGTGGAACGAGAATCACAAAACAAATTAAGGAGAAAATAAAATTAAACTGAAAATGTAAAATAGTAGTAGTAATACTATTGAATAAAAATAAAATTATAATAATTAAAAAAGTTAACTCAAGTGAGAAAAAAAAAGAGAAAGAAAAAAATAAGTTTCTTCGGTAAAAGGTGAAAAAATAAAAGTAAAAATGTACAGTAATGAGGGTCATTCACTTTTTCTGCTCTTTGGTTTGACTCTCTTTTGTTCTGTCACGTATTTAGGGGAGAATTGAAGTTAACCTGTGATACACTGCTCTTCTGAGTTGAGGATCACAGTCCTAATTTTAAAGGGGGCAGTATTTCTTTGTTTCCAGACTGCCTGTTTACAGAAGGGTCAGTTTGTTGTTCAGCCTCTAGGTGGCAGTATTCCTGGAATGCCCTTCAGGGCTCGCTGTCCTCTCTAGACCTTATGTAGACCTCCTTTTCCTTACCACACTCAATACTGGCTTGGGGGAGTGGTCTGCCCCAAAGCTGTTTTTTTGGTGCTCTCTCCTTGCTCTGATCCTCAGTTTCCATAAAAAAAGAATGTTCCCCTGCAGTCTCTGTCAGGGCCCCCAACTGGATGCTCCTGTGTGATGAGCTCAACAGTCAAAAGCGAGGATTTAATGAGAGAAGAAATAAAATAAAATAAAATAAAATAAAATAAAATAAAATAAAATAAAATAAAATAAAATAAAATAAAATAAAATAAAATAAAATAAAGTAAAGTAAAGTAAAGTAAAGTAAAGTAAAGTAAAGTAAAGTAAAGTAAAGTAAAATAAATAAAATAAAATAAAATAAAATAAAATAATAAAATAAAATAAAATAAAATAAAAAATAAAAAAATAAAATAAAATAAAATAAAATAAAATATAAAATAAAATAATAAAATAAATAAAATAAATAAAATAAATAAAATAAAATAAAATAAAATAAAATAAAATAAAATAATTCACAGTCCTTTCCGTGCTTCCTCTCTGCCCTGGCGTTTGCAGCTGGGACACTGGCAGGGTCTTGAGCTATGGACCAATGTTTTCAGAATTCTTTCTGCCAGCAGCCCCATGGGTTCCCCTCCCCCTCGTGGATATTGCTGGATACGGGGGGCGGATGGGTTTGAGGGGTGCAGATTTCCCCTGCGCGCCCACTCGTACGCCTGTGTGCGGGCACACACACTCAGTCTTCTCTCACCTGGAACAAATCGCAACTTTATCTCAGCGAATTCCAACTTTCTCCTGGGAGGGCGCGAGGCTCCTCTGAGTCTGGGTTTATGTGGGCTCTGGTGCTCCTGGAGTCCTGGCTGGTCGCGGGGCACCTCCGCTGCAGGGCTCCTGGATGTGTCTGCTTGTGATGCTAGGTACTCTCCCCTTGGGATGGCACGGATTCCCCCACAGAGCCACCGCTCCAGGAGAAATCTCAGCGCCAAGCGGTTTCCCTTTGCTCTCTGGCAGACCCCAGGCTAAAACTCATTCCCAGCTGAGTCTCCTGAGCCAATTTGGGTTGGGTATCAGGGGCTTCAGCATCTCACTGGATCCGCTCCCGAGAAGATGCAGGACCTGTGCCTCTATACCTCCGTAATTTCCCTGAGTCTACAGCTCTCCAAAAATATATATTTTTTAAAAAGACAAATGAAAGAGCTGGGATGTAGATAAGAATGCTGCAGGACCCACCCTAGCTGGTTGGCTCAGTAGTAGATAGAATATTGACTTCGGACTAAAGTGTTTCGGGTTGGACTCAGGTCAAGGTCACATACCTTGGTTGCAGTCTCAATCTCTGGGCTGATCTGGCCAGGTGCAGTAGGCGACGAAGTGATGTTTCCCTCTCTGTGTCTCTCCCTCTTCCTCCCTAAAAGCCAGTGAGAAACCAGGCTGGTTTGGCTTAGAGGCTAGAGCATCAGCCTGCAAATGCTCAGGCCCCTCACTGAGCCTCCTCCTCACCTGCCACACCTGAGCCCCCAATGACAAGTCAATTCCATGAGTTTTCTGTTGTCCAGTTTTCTGCTGCTTTGCAGTGATTTCCTATAGGGTCTCTAACTGGCGTATAATGTGCTTTCTGCATTATACAATACGTTGTCTCAACTCCATCCACACCTTTCTTGCACTCTTGCCTGATGTTTCCAAGTGATTTCCAACAGTTTATTCCAGGTCAGTTTGGCTTTCCAGTGAATCCAAAGGGGTTTCTAACAGTGTGCTTTGGTGTGATTACTGCCCTATGGAAGGCATTTCCACTGTCTGTAAACATTTCTCTACCCTCTTTTCTCCCATTGTGACTCGATTTTTTCCTATGTTCAAACCATTCAGACCAGTTTACTGTTGCCATACAGTGAATTCAAAGTTTCAAGATAATGTGCTTACTGTGCTTAAGCACTCCGTTCCCCACATTGTCAAACGAATTTCTCTTCTCTTTCCTTAAGTTCCACAGTGATCTTCCCTTGTTTTCATACTACTTGGAATAAGGACTGCTTCTTACAGGGCCTTCTTAGTTGTTTCCAAAACTCTGGTATAGTGCACTTACTGCTCTATGCCAGTGATTTGCTCACATTGTACTCCAAACCCTCTACACTATTGCTTACAGAGAGCGAGCACTGATTTGCGTTGTTCTCCATTTCACTCACTTTCTCGG
Organism: Murina feae; assembly: GCA_004026665.1. Classification (NCBI taxonomy): domain Eukaryota; kingdom Metazoa; phylum Chordata; class Mammalia; order Chiroptera; family Vespertilionidae; genus Murina; species Murina feae. The sequence goes on from PVJC01037829.1 coordinate 5,541, forward strand.
GGCTCTTAATTGAAGTCTCAGGGGTTAGTCCCACTGCCAGAGTGTGCTTACTGCTTCAATTCAGGAGCTTACTGCTGCAATTCAGGACTGTACCCGCATGGTACAAAAAGGTTTCTATCCTCTTTCCTCACATTGAGAACTATTTCCTGACTAGTCAGTCTAGTTTATCATTCCTGGTCTGTGATTTCCCTTTGGTTTCTAAAATTGTGGTATAGTGTGCTCTCTGCACTTTGCCATGGATTTCTCGAATTCTACAATCATCCTTCTACACTGTTCCCTGATTATTAGAAGTGATTTCCAATAGTCATCCCAGTGTTTATTACATCATCTTTTTAATTTCACACCCGAGCAAACTCTCACGGGTTCTGAGTCTGAGCTCTGCTGCTATTCACTGCTCCATGTAAGGTATTTCCACCGTTTGAATGAACATACTTCTACACTCTTTCTTCCCATAGCAAAGTGATTTTTTCCCGTTTCAGATTCGTGATTTCAGAGTGTTTCCTACAGTGTGCTGTAAGGTGCTAACTGCTCTTAAGCACTGATTTTCCCTCACTGTCTAGCAACTTTCTACACTCTTTGCACGTGTTCTCAAGTGTTTTTCACTGGTTTGCACACCATTTGGTATAAATGACTACTTCTTTTCAAGAAGTTCCCAGTTGTTTTCAACACAGTGTTAAGGCACAGAGTGTGCTTCCTGTTGTATGTCAGGCACTAACCCAGATTGTATAAACACCTTTCTACGCTCTTACCTCCTAGTGAGAAGGAAGGGATTTACACTTGTCTTCTATGTCAGTTTCCTGTTGCTTTTCAGAGAATCCTCGGTGGTTTCTCAAAGTGCTCAAGAACGCTTACTGTTCTATTTCAGGGTTTTTTCCAGCAGATTACAAAAGCCTTGCTGTACTCTTTCCTTACACTGAGAAATCATTTCCATGAGTTACCTCACTAGTTTGTTCAATGCACAGCTGCCTTTCAGTGATTTCCTATAGGGTCGCTACTACTGTGCTACAGTGTTCTTTGTGTACATGACCAGGGATTTTCTCACATGGTACACTCCTCTTTCTTGCACTCTTCCCTGATTGTTACTAGAGATTCCCAAGACTTTATTACCATTGAGATTTGCTTTCATGTGTGTCCTCCGGGGTTCCTAACACTGTGCTATGGTGCGGCGCCTGCTCTATGTAAGGCATTTGCCCTCATTGTATAAACACATTTCTACATCTTTCCTCCTGTTCCCAAATCACCTTCTCTTCTTTTCCAACTATGTGGCATGAGTGACTGTTTCTTTTTAAGTATTTCGTACTGGTTTCTGACACTGTGCTGTGGTGGGCTCACTGTTCTACTGCAAGGATTTAGCCGAATTGAACAGGCATCTTTCCGCACTATGAACAAATTGAGCTGTGATGTACTCTCAGTTTCCAATGTTCACTCCGTTTCGTGCTCATTTCAGTGAATTCTCAGTTTTTCATCACACTGCCATGGTGTGCTTACTGCTGTATTTTAGGTATTTTCCCTGTATTGTACAAGAGAACTATCCATACGCCTCGCTCACACTGTGAAGTGATTTCTCTGCAGCTAACTACTTTCTCTAGGGCACTGTTCCAACTGACAGAATTCCCAGTAGTTTCAAAGATTGTAGTTTAATGTGGCTTCCAGTGACTCCTTTTGGGTTTCTAACAGTGTGCTTTGGTGTGATTACTGCCCTTTGGAAGGCATTTCCACTGTGTGTAAACATTTCTCTACCCTTTCTTCTCCCATTGTGATGCAATTTTCTCCTGTGTTCAAACCATTCAGTTTATTTTACTGTTGCACTACAGTGAATTCAAAGTTTCTATACAATGTGTTTCCTGCGCTTTAGCACTGCATTCCTCACATTGTCAAGTGTCTTTCTCACATAAACCAGGATGTTGGCATGAGGTATATAACTAAAAGCGCAGCCTACACAACTATATTTTTAAATACAACTATACAGATAAACAGCCATCCTCCAGAACCAAGGTAGGGGAGGCTTTGCAACCAGAAGGCAAAAGAAGTAGTGCTTTGAGACTGATTGGTAGATCCCTGCACCAAAACTGAAAGGTACTGAGGGACGAGTGAAAGGGAGGCGGTGATGCGGAGGCGCCGTGATGCGGGCAAAGGGGAACTGCGGCTGCGTTTGGTCGGGTTCGCGGCTAGAGAGGAGATTGTGGACTCTCAGGGTCACAAAGAGTGTGGCAGGGCCTGGAGGGCAGCGGGGCTGAAGACTAGTGATTTTCTGCCAGTGCTGTTTGCAGGAGTCATTGGCACGGAGATTTGGGGACTGAGAGGCCTGCACAGACTCAGCAGTGGAAAACCAGCCATTGTGGGTTGCTCCGCCTTGTGACTCTGAGACCCCGCCCTACCCCACCTATGACACCGCCCAAGCTGTGTGCTTGCCAGCCTTCAGCATAACCTGCATCTGGGGCAGAACTCCAAAAGATCCAAACCCCAAACAAGTAGGAGAAAGTCCCTCAGATCATTTACTCCATGTGATACCTCTAAGTGATAACTACAAGACTGTGCACCCAGCCTTCACAGGCATACAACAAGAGTAACCTCCCCAGTTGATTGGGGAGGCTGAATCACTTGGCCCTATAGGACACCTAACACAGAAAGTCAAAATGCGGAGACTAAGAAACAAATCACAAAAGGCAGAAATGTAGGAATGCCAACGACTAGATATAGAGTTCAAAACCATGGTTATAAGACTTTTCAAAAATATTCTAGAGACTGCCTATAAATTTAGTGAGACCCTCGAGCATATGAAAAAGAACCAGCTAGAAATTAAGCATACACTGACTGAAATAAAGAATAATATACAGAGATCCAAGAGCAGACGAGAGGACCACAAGAATCAAGTCAAAGATATGAAATATTAAGAAGCAAAACTCACCCAGCTGGAAAAGCCAAAAAAGAAAAGAAAAGAAAAGAAAAAAATCAAGAAGTATGAAGATACTGTAAGGAGTCTCTGGGACAACTTCAAGCACACATCAGAATTAAAGGGGTACCAGAAGAAGAGAAAGAGCAAGATATTGAAAACCTATTTGAAGAAATAATGACAGAAAACTTCCCCACCTGGTGAAAGAAATTGACTTCCAAGTCCAGGAGGTGTCGAGAACCCCAATGAAAAGGAACCTAAGAAGGACCACACCAAGACACGTCTTAAAGAAAATGCCAAGAGCAAAAGACAAGGAGAGAATCCTAAGAGCTGCTAGAGAGAAGCAGTTAGTAACCTACAAGGGGAGACCCATAAGATTGTCAGCTGATTTCTCAACAGAAACTTTGCAGGCCTGAAGCGAGTGCCAAGAAATATTCAAGGTGAAGAACAGCAAGAACCTACAGTCAAAATTACTTTACCCAGCAAAGCTATCATTCAGAATTGAAGATCGGATAAAGAGCTTCACAGACAAGAAAAAGCTAAAGGAGTTCATCACCACCCAACCAGTATTATATGAAATACTGAAAGGTATACTTTGAGAAGAGAATGAAGAAAAAATAAAGATAAAAATTATGAATGACAAATACATATCTATCAATAAGTGAATCTAAAAATCAAGTGAATAAGAAATCTGATGAACAGAATAAACTGGTAAATAGAATAGAATCAGAGGCATAGAAAGGGAGTGGACTGACAATTTTTAGGGGGAAAGGGTGTTGGGGTGCAGGAAGAGAATGGACAATGATCTTACAGCTATGGATGAGGACGGAGGGAGGGGGAATGGGAATAGAAGATGGGGTAGGAACTGGGAGGAGGGGAGCTATGGGGGAAAAACAGGAAAAACTGTAACAATCTGAACAATAAAGATATTTAAAAAACAACAAAAAAAACGCCTTTCTCTTCTCTTTCCTCAAGTTGCACAGTGATCTTCACTTGTTTTCATAATACTTGGAATAAGGACTGCTTCTTTCAGGGCCTTCTTAGTTGTTTCCAAAACTATGGTATAGTGCACTTACTGCCCTATGTAAGTGATTTGCTCACATTACACTCAAAAAACTCTACACTTTTCCTTACAGTGAGCGAGCACTGATTTGCCTTGTTCTCCATTTCACTCTCTTTCACGGGGCTCTTCAGTGAAGTCTCAGTGGTTTGTCTCACTGCCGGAGTGTGCTTATTGCTGCAATTCAGCAGCTTATTGCTGCAATTCAGGTCTGTACCCGCATGGCACAAAAATGTTTCTATCATCTTTCCTCACCTTGAGAAGTATTTCCTGACTAGTAAGTCTACTTTATCTCTCCTGTTCTGAGATTACCCATTGGTTTCTAAAACTGTGGCATTGTGAGCTCTCTGCACTTTGCCATGGATTTCTCAAATTCTGCAAACATCCTTCTGCACTGTTACCTGATTATTAGAAGTGATTTCCAATGGTCATCCAAGTGTTTATTATATCATCTTTTTAATTTCGCACCTGAGCGAATTCTCAGGGGTTCTGAGTCTGAGCTCTGCTTCTATTAACTGCTCCATGTAAGGCATTTCCACCCTTTGCATGAACATATTCCTACACTCTTTCCTCCAATAGCACAGTGTTTTTTTCACGTTTCAGATTCGTGAATTCAGAGTTTTTCCGACAGTGTGCTCTAAGGTGCTAACTGCTATTAAGCACTGATTTTTCCTCATTGTCAACCACCTTCCTACACTCTTTCCCCATGTTCCCAAGTGATTTTCACTGGTTTGCACACCATTTGGTATAAATGACTACTTCTTTTCAAGGAGTTACCAGTTGTTTTCAATACTGTGTTGAGGCACAGAGTGTGCTTCCTGTTGTATGTCAGGCATTGGCCTGGATTACATGTACACCTTTCTACGCTCTTATCTCACATTGCGAAGGAAGTGATTTACACTTTTCTTCTATTTCAGTGTCTTGTTGCTTTTGAGAGCATCCTTGGTGGTTTTTGAGATGCTCTAGAGCTCTTACTGCTGTATTTCAGGTTTTTTTTTCTGTAGATTACAAAAGCCTTACTGTACTCTTTCCTTACACTGAGAAATCATTTCCATGAGTTACATCACTAGTTTGTTCAATGCACTGCTGCCTTTCAGTGATTTCCTATAGGGTGCCTACGACTGTACTACAGTGTGCTTTGTGTACTTGACCAGGGATTTTCTCACATGGTACACTCCTCTTCTTGCACTCTTTCCTGACTTTTACTAGGATTCCCACAATTTATTACCGTTAGATCTGCTTTCAAGTAAGTCCTCTGGGGTTCCTAACACTGTGCTACGTTGTGGCTTCTGTGCTATGAAAGGCATTTCCCCTCATTGTATAAACACGTTCCTACAACTTTCCTCGTGTTCCAAAATCACCTTCACTTGTTTTCCAATTATATGGTATGAGTGACTGCTTATTTTCAAGCATTTCCTACTGGATTCTGACACTGTGCTGTGGTGTGCTCACTGCTCTACTGCAGGGATTTATGGGAATTGAACAGACACCTTTCCACACTATGCACAAAGTGTCGCTTGATGTACCCTTGGCTTCCAATGTTCACTCCGTTTCGTGCTCATTTCAGTGAATTCTCAGTGTTTCATCACACTGCCATGGTGTGCTTACTGCTCTATTATAGGTGTTATCCCCATATTGTACCAAAGAACTTTCCATAGGCCTCCCTCACACTGTGAAGTGATTTCCCTGCAGCCTAACTACTTTCTCCAGGGCATTGTTCCTAGTGACAGAATTCCTAGTAGTTTTAAGATTGTAGGGTAGTGTGCTCTCTGCTGGATGCCACACACTTGTTCCATCATGCGCACAACATTCTGCCCTATTTTGGGGACTTGCCAAGTGATTGCCAGCAGTTTTCCTCATGTTTATAATGTTAACTTTTATTTCATGTGAATTCTCAGGGCTTCCAACCCTGTGCTAATATGCGAACACTCCTCTATGTAAGGCATTACCCCTTATTCTATAAACACATTTCTACATGTTTCCTCATGTTCCAAAAGGATTTTCACTTGTTTGGAAACTATAGGGTGGAAGTGACTGCTTCTTTTCAAGCATCTCCTCCTGGTTTTTAACACGGAGCTGTGGTGTGCTTACTGCTAAATTTTAGAGACTTACCAAAATGCTACACACCTTTCTGCACTCTTCTCAAAGTGAGATGTGATTTTTACTAGTTTGCCAAGCATTTGCTCAGTTTCGTGCTCCTCTCAGTTAGTTCTCAGTGTGTTTTCACATTCCTATAATGTGCTTGTAGCTCTTTTTCAGGGTTTTTCCCACAGTGTCCAAGTACCTCTCTATATTCTTTCCTGGCAGTGACAAGGCATTTGCATGAGTGTTCTATGTTGTCCAGTGTTCAGCTGATTTGCAGTGATTTCCGATAGGGTTTCAAAAACTGGGGTATAATGTGCCTTCTGCATTTTACCAGGCATTGTCTCACCTTTCACCTGCACCTTTCTTGCACTCTTGCCTGATGTTTCCAAGTGATTTCCAACAGTTTATTCCAGGTCAGTTTGGCTTCCCAGTGAATCCAAAGGGGTTTCTAACAGTGTGCTTTAGTGTGACTACTGCCCTATGGAAGGCATTTCCACTGTGTGGATACATTTCTCTATCCTCTTTTCTTCCATTGTGAAGCGATTTTCTTCTGTGTGCAAACCATTCAGTCCAATTTACTGTTGCCGTACAGTGAATTCAAAGTTTCAAGATAATGTGCTTACTGCGCTTAAGCACTGCGTTCCCCACATTGTCAAACACCTTTCTCTTTTCTTTCCTCAAGTTCCACAGTGATATTCACTTGTTTTCATACTACTTGGAATAAGGACTACTTCTTTCAGGGCCTTTTGGTTGTTTCCAAAACTCTGATATAGCGCACTTACTGCTCTATGCGAGTGATTTGCTCACATTGTACTTAAAATGCTCTACACTTTCTCTTACAGTGAACGAGCACAGATTTGCCTTGTTCTCCATTTCACTCACTTTTACAGTGCTCTTCAGTGAAGTATCAATGGTTTGTCTCACTGCCGGAGTGTGCTTACTGCTTCAATTCAGCAGCTTACTGCTACAATTCAGGTCTGTACCTGCATTGTACAAAATGGTTTCTATCCTCTTTCCTCACATTGAGAAGTATTTCCTGACTAGTCAGTCTACTATATCACTCCTCTTCTCTGATTACCCATTGGTTTCTAAACCTGTGGTAGAGTGTGCTCTCTGCACTTTGGCATAGATTTCTTAAATTCTGCAAACATCCTTCTGTACTGTTTCCTGATTATTAGAAGTGATTTCCAACAGTCATCCCAGTGTTTATTATATCATCTTTTTAATTTCGCACCCGAGCGAACTCTCAGCAGTTCTGAGCCTGTGCTCTGTTGCTATTAACTTCTCCATGTAAGATATTTCAACCCTTTGCATGAACATATTTCTACACTCTTTCCTCCCATAGCAAAGCGATTTTTTCCCATTTCAGATTTGTGAATTCACAGTGTTTCTGACAGTGTGCTCTCAGGTGCTAACAGCTATTAAGCACTGATTTTCCCTCATTGTCAACCACCTTTCTGCACTCTTTCCCCATGTTCACAAGGGATTTTCACTGGTTTGCACACCATTTGGTATAAATGATTACTTCTTTTTAAGGAGTTTCCAGTTGTTTTCAACACTGTGTTGATGCACAGAGTGTGCTTTCTGTTGTATGTCAGGAATTAACCCGATTGCATAAACACCTTTCTACTCTCTTACCTCCCAGTGAGAAGGAAGTGATTTACACTTGTCTTCTATTTCACTGTCCTCTTGTCATTGAGAGCATCCTCGGTGGTTTCTCTAACTGATCGAGAGCGCTTACTGCTGTATTTCAAGTTTTTTTTCTGCAGATTACAAAAGCCTTGCTGTGATGGAGTCAATAGACCTCCCGAAGTTCCCCGTTGCTGAACCATCCTTTTCCCAACTGACCAATAGGGATGCAGAGGAAATGACCCAAGTCTGACTGTATCCCGCCCCTTTGCACAACCAACCCTGACCCTTCCCTCGACCAATCACACACTACCTCACCCACCAACTCCCAGCCCAATAAAAGCCCTCGTCCTCCTGTAACACGGGGTCTTCCTCCTAGCCCCGCCACTGCAATGGCGGGCTTGTGATGGAGCCCCGAGTTGACTCGAGTACACTAAAGGTTCTGTTGTTTTTACATCGAACGGACTCCCTGGTCGTTCTTGGGGATTGCAACACCTGGGCATTGCATTGGATATTTATGCACAACATTTGGGTCTCACTGGGATCCCCAAGACCTCCGAGGGTCCCACGAACCGGAGAGCCTGATTAACCATGGAATGCTTCTTGTATGTCTTGTCCGTCAGTCTTTTTGTGTGAATTTTGTGTTTGTGTGAGCTCATTCCTTGGTTATGCTTTATAGAACTTAAGCGAGACATCGCTGGTGAATAAGTTACAGCAAGCAGGAAGCTAGAAGATGTTCTATGCTTCCCAGAAGGGATCGGACGTGATCTTCCACGAATTTGGAGGGACGGGAATTCTTCTGCAGGATTTCAGACTAGAGAGAAGGGCTTGCCTCAGTAGGGTCTGAATTGAGATGGGAGATTTACTGTTTCTGTGTTTTATGGAGATTTAACTGGTCTATTTGGTTTGCTGAGCGTTTCTGAAACTTCTGCTGTTTTTCTGTGAAGTAAACACGCCGGTGTAGAGGTGTTTCCTTGTGGTTAATTCGCACTGCTGGCTTTGGGAAGCCGCTAGGCCTGGGGCGACCACGAGGAATTCGTGCGGGTCGCCATCTTGGAACGGCCTGGGGTGACCACGTGGAGTTCGTGCGGGCCACCATCTTGGAAGGGCCTGGGGCGACCACGTGGAGTTCGTGTGGGCCGCCATCTTGGAACGGCCTGGGGCGACCACGTGGATTTTGTGCGGGCCGCCATCCTGGAAGCTGTGGCCTCCCACCCTCCGAATTCGCCATTCAGGGGCAGGATTGCCAGCTTCACAGGGCAGGGAGATAAAGGGCCCTGCTCTCCGCCGTATTGAATTAAGGTTGATTTGTCTTTGTTGTTTAAATGTGCATCTTTGTTGCTGGCTTAAAATTGTCTAGCCCGTAAATTTGTTTGGGTCTGCATCTAGTGAGCTGTTCTTCTGTTTTTTGGTTTTGCTTTCTCAGAGATGGACAGCCGCTCTGTTTTTGGCTTTGCTTCCGTGAGGATGGAAGACTGTTCTCTTTGTGTGTGGATCCTCGGTTTGTCCATGGTCGTGTTTTTCTGTCTCACTCTGTGGGCTCGTTTGATGGACAACGTGAGGCACACTCAACTTACGCCTTTAAGTATTATGATGGATCATTTTAAAGATGTGCAGGAAAGGGCTTCCAAACTCGGTGTGGAGGTTCGAAGGGACCGGTGGCATGTTTTCTGTTCCAGCAAATGGCCTACTTTTCAGGTCAGGTGGCCATCAGGGGGAACATATGACCTCCCTACCATTCGCCGGGTCAAGGGGATCATATCTCGGCCCAACCAAGGCCATCCTGACCAACTTCCTTACATTGATACCTGGCAGGACCTCGTGGAGACACCGCCATCGTGGCTGAAACCCTTCCTTCCTCCTTCCCCTCCGCCTGACCCCGTTCTTGCACTACAGGAGACTAAGAAAAGAGAGGAGGAAAGGAGATATACACAGCTGTCCGCACCTCCTTATGTTGTCCTACAGGGAGGGACTGAAGAAGAAATAATCTTTCCTCCCCCATATGAGCCTCCTAGGGGCCCGCAGAGGGCGGAGCCTCCAATGCTGTGAGGCAGAGCTCCAGGAATGCTGGAAGGTGGGGCTCCATGAGCGGTTTCGGTTCCGGTGGGAAACCCACCCCTTACTAGACAAAGAACCCAAAGGGAGTTATTGACTATAGGCCCTGACTATACTATTGCAACACTGCCTTTGCAAGTTGCAGGGCCCCCAGATCCTGATGGTGACCAGCCTCATCATTATTGGCCTTTCTCCACCAGTGACCTTTACAATTGGAAGAATCATAATGCTAAGTTCTCTGAGAAACCTGCTAGGCTTATTGACTTGTTAGACTCTGTCCTTTTTACCCACCAGCCAACGTGGGACGACTGCCAGCAGCTTTATAGTTCCTGTTCACGACTGAAGAGAGGGATAGGATCCTCATTGATGCCCGAAAAGTTGTCCCAGGCACAGACGAAAACCCAACCTCTAACCCAGTCCAGATATATCTCTTTTTTCCTTTGACTAGGCCTGAATGGAATTTCAACACGGCAGAAGGTAAGGAGAGGCTCCAGGTCTACCGCCAGACTCTAATGGGGGGTCTCCGGTTGGCTGCTAGACAGCCAACTAATTTGGCCAAAGTAGGGAATGTCATACAGGAAAGGGATGAGTCTCCAGCTGCCTTTTTAGAGTGGATCATAGAGGCATACCGAACTTACACCCCCATGAATCCACAAGCTCCTGACCACATGGTGGCTGTTATTATGAGCTTTATAAATCAATCGGTTACAGATATTAAAAGGAAGCTACAGAAAGTAGAGAAGTCAGGAGATAAAAGTTTACAGGACCTACTGTCAGTGGCAGAGAAAGTGTACAGCAACCGAGAGTCTCCAGAAGACAGACAAACTCGTGCCGTGGCGGCTGCCAGCAGCAGACAGGCTCGAGACATGGCCAGGGTCCTGCTGGCTACAACTGCAGATTCCCTCGGGGAGTGAGAACATCATTTCCAACAGCTTGTGGACGACAGAGGAAGAGGTAAGCAGATCACCCAAGAGGGGAGGTGGAAACTGCGGAAGGATCAGAGCAGATTTTACCCACTGGTCACGAGAATGTCCAAAGAAGGCTGGTGAGAGGGGAGACAGGATGAGCCGAGTTAAAGTCTTGGGGATGGATGAACTGAGTGATTAGGGGAGCCGGGGTTTGGACCCCCTCCCCAAGGATAACTCTTAGAGTGGAAAGGACTCCTGTTGATTTCCTTGTCAACACTGGGGCACAACATTTGGTTCTCCGCATTCCACAAGGAAAACTAGCAAACAGATAGTCCTGGTGCAAGGGGCAACTGGTATGAGCCAGTATTCATGGACTACCCAAAGGACAGTGGACTTAGGAACAGGGCGAGTGTCCCATTCCTTCATGGTGATACCGGAGTGCCCCTACCCCCTATTGGGACGGGACCTGCTGACCAAAATTGGAGCTCAAATAACCTTCAGACAAGGGGGGCCTCAGGTCACTGATGGGAAGGGCCGCCCCATAGAGGTTCTGACCATGAAGTTGGAGGATGAGTATCGCCTCCATCAGCAAGCTTCCCCAGCAGAGGGCAGCCTGGACAAATGGCTTCAAGAATTCCCAACAGCTTGGGCAGAGAAGGGAGGAGTGGGGCTGGCCATCCACAGGGCCCCGGTCCTGGTAGAACTAAAACCAGGAGAAGGCCCAGTGAAAGTCAAGCAATACCCCATGTCCCAAGAGGCCCGAAGGGGGATTCAGCCACACGTCTGGAGGCTGAGAAGTCTAGGGGTTTTAGTCCCTTGCCAATCTGGCTGGAACACTCCCTTGTTACCGGTTAAG
>PVJC01037830.1:0-17028 GCA_004026665.1 Murina feae
ATTTTTGTGCACCGGGCCCCTAGTATGTACATATAAGCTATTGTGATTGCTATAAAAATCTCACGTGTATAGATTTCAAAAATTGGAAATGATTTCTTTTGTACTGTTATTTCCCTCTGTCATGTTTTCATTTATTTACCTTGCAATGTGTAAAGTTATTTTTCGTTGTTGTTGCTTTTATTGCAGTTCCTTTTATATGAGTATCTATCTCTTGACAAGTCCTATTTCAATCCTGAGTACATAGATATAGACCCTATCAGACTCTTGCAGATATTTCAAAAGAAAATAGTGAATGTAGGAGATGATGTGTAAAATGCTGCAGCAGTATCGATTGCCAGCCCACATGAACAATAACAAACCGAGTTACTGTCATTATCTGGGCCTTTTATAATTATGGAAAAAGGCCAAGGTTAAGCGAGAAGGTGAATTGCATTCAAGTATTATATGACATATGGCTTTTTAAAGAAAGGATGGAGATTGAAGACTTGGAGAAATCATGAACTTTGCATGGAACACATTTATTAGACTAGATTAAAAATCAGTTGTAGCAGGCAGACATACCCCTTGTTCAATGCTGTCCTTGAATTGCAAACAAGGTGATTAAAAAATCATTAGCTAGAAAAAAAATCACATAGCTGGTGATTCATACACATTACTGACAAAAGTTTGTGAACCAATATGAGTTGATTGGTTTTAAGATACAGAAAACAAAACTTCCGGGAAGTAATAGATGAACCACTTAAGTCTATAGCAGTTGGAACTCTAGCTTTTATCTTTTTAAATTTCAAATGAAAAATTTCCAGTTTTTTGTTTGAAGATTTTCAGAATTCCTTTCTCTTAGTTCTCAGGGACCTGGACCCTTCGTATGTATTCCATTTACTTGCAAGCACTTTTTAAAAATCTTGACCTTGTATGTGAGTATATAATATCTGAGACAATACCCAAGTCATTGTTTCCAGTCCTCAAAATATTGAGGTCAGCACAATATTTTTCTTTTGTTTTTCTGTAAATCAATATTTTTCCAATTTTTTTACATTTCCGTTAAATGTTTTGGAGCAGTATAGAAACACCCTTATTGACTCTGTGGTCCTATCAGTGACATTTAAAATGAAAAACTTATTTCCCCCCAACCCTCCCCAGCCTTCCAGCTGTAGGATGACAGTCATTAAGAAATCAACTGAAAGACTTGCATGCATGCATATGAGCATAATCAGTGGACACAAGAAATTGGGGGGTAGGGGAGGAGGGGGGAAGGGCAAGGGGAAAAAATGGAGACCTATCTATCACTTGTTGTAATACTTTAAGCAATAAAAAAAATAACATAAAATGGAAAACTTATTAGGAATAACTAAGTTTTTCCCCAAGGAAATCTGGATGAGCTGTGATTATGGTCTGTCCCACACATTTCAGAATTTTATTGCATTCTTCTCTTTAATTCTGTCTTCTTGTTTTATGTTCCAATATCTTTTCTCATACCTAGGGGTAAACTACTTCAGGCCAGAGATCATAGAGAAAGCCCCCTCAGCTTTTCTTAGTGCTCCATTATAGAAATCGTGTCATCTAAGAAAAATTGGGACCATAAATGAAAGAATACTGAGTCCAACAATATTTTAAATGGCCACATGGCCAAGGATTGAAGGGCCTTGAGAGAAGGAATATTCCAGTCTTCTTGTGCTGGACCATAGTGGCAGGAACCAATGGGTTCCATGGCCAGGAGCAGATGATGATGGAAGGAGATGAGAGAAGGCATTAGTGGTAGTAATGGAGGAGGAGGGAGACTAGGCAGTGAGCGATAGCAGTATTTCGCATCCATAGATTAGGAATGCACTATAAGTCAGGTATGCGCTTATGGTCTCTGGGTGGAAGTTTATGACAATCCAAATGTATTGCAGGACTCTGTATATAGTGAATAACTATTGATTTACTTGTCTAGACCAGAACTATCCAGAGATATCACATAAGCTATATGCAGTTTAAATTTTTCTAGTTTAAATACATCTCAAAAATTAAAAAAAAAAACAGGAAATAATTTTAGTCATATAACTTCTTTAATATTTCCAAAGTGTGATAATTTTATTTCCTAGTTAAATGAACATTATTAATGAGATACATGATATATTTTGGTACCACACTTTAGAAATCTGGTGCATTAACACTTAATGCACATTTCCATTTAGACTAGTTGCACCTCCAGTGCTAAGTACCTCTATGTAGTTGGTAGTGGGTATATCGGGCAGTGAATTTTTTAAAAAGAAAAACTATTCGACCTTCTAACAGTGAAAGAATACATGATTTCTGGGCATTTTTCACATTTGTATGTTGACATTTAAAGTCTGAGAAGCGTTCTTTTATGTATACTATGAAAGCTTGTTTAGAAATTTTGACCAAATCGTCCCAATGTTAGTAATGTCCCACTGTGACCTTTGGTCTTATTAGGAACTCCAGAGGGAGATCCCTGAAATTACAGGAAACATTCTGTGTTTGTGTAAAGAGCTCAGAAATTAAATTTTAAAAGTTGGTGAAATGAAAATTGGGACTACAAATTAAAAATTGGCTGAAAAGCCTGCCATGATGACTCAAATACACCTTATAGCAAATACCAGTACATAATTAGGATTGTATGTTTAATGCACAGAGTGAATTACGAGATCCTACATTGTTGTATTCATTATAAAAATATGACAAGTAATTGTTTAATTCTTTACAGTTTTTCCTGAGGTTTTTATATAACTTACAAATGACCATTAATTAATATAACAGGTCTGGGGGCTCCACAGTGTTTCTCTTTAGTGACATATCTCTGGCAAGACTACTCACTCAAATTGTGTGATGAGTGAATTGCAGTTCATCGAGCACACTTCTTTCTGCTGCAGTTTATACTGCATGATTTTCAACCTAACCTGTCTATGGAGAAAAAGTAACTTCTCTAGTTCTGTGACTTGTGCTTTGAAATCTATTATGTTGTTTTCAAAGAGATATTTTGCTTGTTTAAAGAGATCAGCATTACAGTAGAGTTCATCTTTTGATGTATTTGGGATGATAATGCTGTATTCCGTTATTTATGTACAAGAAGTAGGACATGATAACAACTTATTTTCCTTTGTAAATAATTCTCCATTTATAACCACATTTGAATTGCAGCAACTGGAAAACATTTTTTTAGCAACTTGTAATTATTAATTTATTACCTCTATATTGTACAAGGTCCCTAGTGACTTGTCTGGAGTCAACTATAATAAATCCCATTAACATAAATTAATCATGAAAGGAAATAGGAGATATATGAAGAGCTGAACATAAGATTAGAGGTGACATTTCCTATAAAAAATAAAAAAAAATAAAAAGAAAGAAAATCCAAGGGTTTAGGGAGAATAGAAGTAGATAATCTCACACGCCAGGAAAAATGAAAAGCGAAGCCCAAAGGACAGGTGGCAGGAATGTGAAGAAGCTTGGAGCGGAGAGAGGAAGGTCTGGGTTCTGGGGACAGGCTGCAAGGGAGACTGAGGAGAGTGCAAAGCCGGTTAGTGGATCAAAAGGTGAGGAGTCTAATACAAAGCAATTTGGAAAGGATTAGAATGGAGGGGCGGTGACTGTAACAGGGAAAAAGAAGGAGGTTACACAGAATACAAAAGAGAAAATCCAGGAAGTGGGAGCTGAGGGCCCGCTGGGCAGCTCTGGCCCTGCACAGAGCGCTGGGTGCTGTTTTGCTGGGCCCGCTCCATGTGGTGTGCCCCCACCCCCCCTTCCCTGAGGGAGAGAGACTAAAGTCATGATGTGATGGCAAGAAATTGATTTGGAATCCTATTTGTATCTTTGTCTGTCCAGGCTGCTGTAATAGAATACCAGAGGCTGGTTGGCTGATAAAGAACAAAAATGTATTTCTCACAGTTCTGGAGGCTGGGAGGTCCAGGATCAAGGGGCCAGCAAATTCTTTGTCTGGGGAGAGCCTGTTTCCTGGTGCACAGAAAGCTGTCTTCTGGCCGTGTCCCCACACTGGCAGAGGGGTGAGAGCTCTCTGGGATCTCTCTCTTTTTTTATACTCACCTGGGGATATGTCTACTGATTTTAGAGAGACGGGGAAGGAGGGAGAGAGAGAAAGAGAAAGAAATAGAGGAAGCAACATTGATGTGAGAGAAACATCGATGGGTTACCTCTCATACATGCCCTAACTGGGGAGGAATGCACAACCTAGGTATGTGCCCTGCCTAGGAATCGAACCTGTGACCCTTTGTATGGGACCGAGCTCTGACCAACTGAACCACACTAGCCAGATCTTAGTAGATCTCTTTTATGAGGACACTAATCCCATGCATGAGGACTCCACCTCCCTGACCTAATAACCTCCTAAAGGCTCTACCACTTAATATCAGAACATTGAAAATTAGGTTTCAACATATGAATTTAGAGGGATTGGCACAAATGTTCAGTCTATTATAAGTTGCTATTTTTTCTCCCCTGTAATTCTAGTGAAGGGGTTAACTTTGAAAATCATATTGATCACATGATTACACACACGCACACATGCACACGTGCACAAGCACTGAGCTCTTCTGGGGCTGCAGGGATTTGCAGCGTCCGTCACCGGGCAGTGCTGCCATCCTGCATCTGACAGGTTTCCACAGTTTGAACAGAGCAGGCTGCAAGGGTGACAATGTTAGCTTTAAGGTGGTCAGAACTATTAACACGGAGATGGGATTAGTTGACAATGTAAACATTGTTAACACCATCACAGTCTTCCCTGCTGACACTTTGAGTGTGTGTGTGTGTGAGTGTGTGTGTGTGAGAGTGTGTGTTAGTGTGTGTGAGTGTGTGTGAGAGTGTGTGAGTGTGTGTGTGAGTGTGTGTGAGAGTGTGTGTGTGTGTGTGTGAGTGTGTGTGAGAGTGTGTGAGTGTGTGTGTGTGAGAGAGAGAGTTTGTGTGTGTGTGAGAGAGTGTGTGTGTGAGAGTGTGTGTGTGTGAGAGTGTGTGTGTGTGAGAGTGTGTGTGTGTGAGAGTGTGTGTGTGAGTGAGTGTGTGAGTGTGTGTGAGAGAGTGTGTGTGAGTGTATGTGTGTGTGCATGCATGCATGCATAGAGTAAATAATGCTTGGAAAGGGGAATGGATTACCCCTTTTTTTGTCCATTTGTCTCTCTAATTTTTAGACAGGTGGATAATCTGCCTGGGTGTTGACTTATTAGGAGTTTAGCAGGTTGGATACTCTTATTTTACAGCAAGTATTGATGCATTAGAATTACAGCCAGAGAAGTCTAAAACCAGACAGTTCTTGTAGGCGCAGCAAGAATTCAGTGCTCTCTGCTTCAGGGCAGGTGGAGGGGGCTGCTATCAGAAGCTCTAGCTGTATTGTGTTTGCACAATGTATTGTGTTTCCCTACTCCTCAGGCACCAGATTATTTCCTTTTGTTAAAATAATCCAGCAGGGATTTTAGTAGATTCTCTGAAACACTATCGCAAAGGTTCTCAACAAAACCTGGGCCAACTTTTCCCTCCCCATGAGGAGCGTGAGATTCTTCTCAGCTCACAGCACCTCTCAGACCCTGACAGTAGCGTTCTGAGATATGCTACAACTCTCTTGAGTGTTGATTGATTCAGCTTCTCACAACCAGAAGTTCCTGAAGACATTTACTAGTATACCTACTAAGTTTTGTAGTTGTGTATCATTAAGTTTTCAGTTGTTTGTTTTGGTTCTTTCCAACTTTATTGAAGTAAAATCAACATATTATATAAGTTGAAGGTATACAACAAGATGGTTTGATTTGGATTATTTCTTTTGTCATTTTTTACATATCTCTTCTAACTGCTAATGTTTTTCTGTAATGTGGTCAGTCAGCATATTCTGGAAGATAGAGGCTTGTTGGATTGCCCAATAAAACATGAACATTTCAACCAGTCATCCTACCCACCATTTATATATTTGATTGCCATACCCAGGAGTGGATGGTAGAGCTGTGTTTTATGTTTAGCTACTATCTGATATTTCAAGAAAGAAAATGTGTGTGGATGAAGTCTATACATTTTAAAATCATTGTAACAAAATAAGGTTCCATCAACAATAAGAAGAGTAAACAAGTTCAGATATCCTGGTACACAGAAATGACCAACTTCTGACATGTCAGCAGGAAAGCTCATTTTGCCCCTGGTCACAAGGCCTGATGCCACTTGGTAACATCCATTATCTGTAAAAGGGCCCTGAAGAGTATTATGCTAAGTGAAATAAACCAGTCAGAGAAAGACAAGTATCATATGATCTCACTCATGTGTGGAATCTAATGAACAAAATAAATAGATGAACAATATATATCCAGAGATATAAAAGCATGGAACAGGCTGGAGAATCTCAGAGGGAAGGTGGGGGAGTGGGTGGAGGGAAGAGATTAATCAAGTAATTTCTATGTATAACCCATTGACAGACAATAGTGCAGTGAAGGACTGAGGGATGACATGGAGGGGATCAATAGGGAAAAAGGGGGACGTCTGTAATACTTTCAGCAAGAAAGAAATTTTTTAGAAGGTGATATAAAATGCAAACCTGTCCATGCTACCTTTAATGGCTAAGGTACTGAGTCAATGCAATGGGATTTGTTTTATTCCTTTTTACTTGGTAAGTAGAATTTGAGTAGACTATAACCTTGTCTAAAAAATAAGATTAATGAATGTTGATAATCAATTTGTCATACTCTGGATAATAAGGTTTGCCAATAGAAAATTTTCTTTCCAGTAACATTGTCAAAGTAATATTTATTAATTTTCCCCACATATGTAGTTTGGGCTATGGAAAAAGATTTTTTGCTCAGTACTTCAATAGGTTACATATTTTCTACTCAGCATGTGGCATATTTTAAGAGAATATTGGTTTTGCTATTTTAAAATATTGTGTGTCTATAAATAATATAATCTTTCAACTTATGCCAAAATATTTGCATTTGAGAAATAGCCCATTTGTTTTATTTATTGTCTCCCATTTCTTCCCAACTGTGTCTGGTTACAAACTCAGAAAAAAATTAGTCATGGTACTAAGGTCTTGATTGTGGGCTATTCAAGCCAGTTGGATTTGTGTCCACTCTGCAGTACTGTAGACAGACTACAGATTGTGTTTGCATGTCTAATTTTAGAGAAAGGACTAAACATGATTTTACATTTGGATAGTATCATTTTACTTCTATTTGGGACCAAAAACTGGGATCCTTTCATTGAATTAAAGGAAAATATATATTGATTTTACTAAATATCCGAACAAATCTTAATCAGAAAAAAAAGAAAAATTACATTCTCCTGTTTCATATTTTTTTTTTTTTGGATATGGTGTAGTATATTGGCAATTGTACCCACTGCTTTAAATTTAGAGGTACTTTATGCAGCATGATTTTTAGGGTAGAAGTAAAATACATTGAGGATGTTATAATTTAAAATATAACTAACTAAACAGCCAGGCAGCTTTGTAGAACCAGAGAGAATTTAGAAAACAAATATTTTCAGAAATGAAAGGAACAGCCTGCCCATTGAACATGAATATAAATTCTAGGGTAATGCCACTTTTTTTTTTTTTTTGGCCTTTTCTGTGTGTACATGCCCAAGGAACTAAAATCAATACCTATACCTCAAAAAGATACCTGCACTCCTATCCTTATTGTAGCATTATTCACAATAGCAAGGTATGAATACAACCTAAGTATCTGTCTATGAATGAATTAATAAAGAAATTACATGAAATATATATACTAATATATATATATATATATATATATATATATATATTAGTATATATACTTCATATATATAATTTGATCATTTTAATATATTCCATGAAATATATTTATTGGTACATATATTTCATGGAATATATTTATATGATTAACTTTTATATCTATGAAATATTAATTAGCCTTAAAAAAGCAAAGTCCTGCCATTTGTGACAACATGGATGAACTTGGAGGATGTAATGCTAAGTAAAATAAGCCAGACACAGAAAGAAAAATACTGTATGTTCTCACTTATATGCGGAATGTAAAAGCATTGAATACAGAAAAGCAGAGAGACAAGGTTTTTCCAGGAGTAGGGGAGATAGAGAAAATGTAGAGATATTGGTCATAGTGTACTACATTGCAGTTATGCAAAATGAATAAATCTAAAGCTGCAATATGCAACATGCTGACTATCTATATATATATAAAAGGCTAATATGCTAAGTGTTCATACATGTAATGATGTCACATAGCAACACACGGCTTCCTCTCCCTAGCAACTAGCCTCCTTGCAGTTTCTTCAGCCCAGGAACACCATTTGCTTTATATCCAGGTGGAAATATTTCACACGTTAACCACATGTCTGTGAAGCATTTTCCCATGTCTCATCTAATTTGATCCTCACAGAAGTCCTGAAGTAGGTAGATAGGAGACTTGGTGGAATTCTATTTTCTTTTCATTAGCTGGAAAAAGAAGATTTAGAAAACTTAGAACTTGACCTGGCTGAAGAGAAGTAAGACATGGTGGACCTAGAAAATGACTTCAGGTTTCTCGCTGCACAGAATATAGTCAAATGAAGCAGGGGATTTCCCAGGGGTGAGGACAACGGAGCCCCTAGCGCTAGGACGCTTGCATTCACGACTCTGGAGACCAGGTTCTGTGACACAGGTCTAATTTTATGGAGGAAGTACAGAGTATTTATAGGTGGAGATGGCCAATCATGGAACATCATCTTAGGGAGCCAATGAGCGTAAAGGTTGGGGTACTGTGTACGTGGCTCTGGGAGGGGCTCAGGCGGGCATTGCCATCTTCCTGGTGTGCCAGAAAGATCTGAACTGCTGGAGTGCGCTCACAGCATTGCATCAGCCACTGCTCTGAGATAAACCTCCTGTGCTCTACCTACATCTCCCCCTTCCTTTTTTAATAGTGCCCATTGCCTGTGTATAGTCATGGCCTGTTATGCCGTTATGCGGGCTATCATGGTGAACATACAGCGGAAGAGGAAGAATGCTATGAGGAATATACTAGCTAAGGTAGTCCAAATGAATAGGTTAGCGGGGTTTAGCCAAAAAGTGAAGTGGCTGGAACCCAAAGTAAGGCAGGGTTAAGAATAGAGTCCCTGCTGAAGAATTCTCCTCCGGCGGTGCCCTGTCTCCTCTTCAAGTGAGAGATCCTCCATCTCTGCCACTGGTAGGGTGACTGGTCTCCGACTCATCTCTTAAGGCTTGTGGCTTGATGTCTCTTGCTGGAATCCAGAGGGGTGTCTCTCGCCTTCTAGAGAGATATAAGCAAAACCTATCCCCTGGGTTGAATAGGGGGTTTAGAGCCCCTGTTGATATACATAAACTGTTTCTTATCTGGCCACAGAGCTCTTGTAATTTGTGTAAGGCGACTGAGTTCGGGATGGCTACTTGAGGAGCTCTAGGGGTTAATTGTTACTGGAAAGGCTTGAGGGGTTTTCCTTAATTCTGAGGGTAGAGAAGCCTATAGCTTTCGCAGTGTGGACTGCATAAGCACTATCGGAAAAGATATTAACTGGATTGTCCTGACAAAATAGAAGTGCATGTATCACCACTCGTAACTTACCAACTTGTACTGAGCCTGAGTACTGGTATTTTAGGTAGGTTTATTGGTTTAGAACCTGGAGGTGGAACCGTTTTCCCCTCCCCCAAAGGCGCGGACTCGTCAGTAGACTGTTTGGTTTCGTTTTTGTCCTAATCCGAATGTTCTTTAATGAACAAGTCCCATGGATCAGGGGGTGCAGAGGGCTCTGGAGGGGAGTATGGGAGAAGGGGACCTGTCTCCACTGAGGCCACAAGGGCCGCAGGTATCGGCAGAGATGGTTCAGGGGGGACTCCAGAGAGACATGCGAGTATGGCCAAAATGGTGGGCGTTAGAGAAAGCTGAAATGTTTTTCATGAACCTCCGAAGACATTACATGCTTGAGTACTTTCTCCCAGGTGCCTGGGTCCCATATGGAGGCTTCTAAAAACCAGGGGTTAAAGTGTAAGAGGCACTCCCACAGCTTCTGGAGTTCCTTTTCTGAAATCGTAACTCGCCTACTCTGCAAAATGGCGTGGAGAGCTTGCGCCTGAGGGGCGCGTGCTTTGGGGGGAATATTGCCCATATTGCAGAGGGTCACTCACCCGGTCCGATGTTCTGGGGGCCCCATGTTCAAGGCGCCATATGAAGCAGGGGATTTCCCAGGGGTGAGGACGACGGAGTCCCTAAGCGCTAGGATGCTTGCATGCACAACTCTGGAGACCAGGTTCTGTGACACAGGTCTAATTTTATTGAGGAAGTACAGAGTATTTATAGGTGGAGGTGGCCAATCATGGAACATCATCTTAGGGAGCCAATGAGCGTAAAGGTTGGGGTACTGTGTACGTGGCTCTGGGAGGGGCTCAAGCGGGCGTTGCCATCTTCCTGGTGTGCCAGAAAGATCTGAACTGCTGGAGTGCGCTCATAGCATTGCATCAGCCACTGCACCGAGATAAACCTCCTGTGCTCTACCTACAGTCAAACACTGCTGCAGTTAAATATTTTACCCTTTGTTCTCCCTGCGTGACCTACAATAATCTGCTTTGTGTTGATATAATGTGCTGTGTTGCTGACAATTACCAGAAAGAGAAGTTGGGGTGCTTCACTGGGCTGGAAAAAATTTAGGTAAATCAGAAAGCAGGTCTAATTGAGCAAGTTTATTCTACATCTATAAAAGGCTAGGTTAACTTATGCATGCACGTTACATATAAAGCTCTCGCTGGTGCCAATTGCACGTATGTGTTTTGATCCGTCATTATTGATCGTGAATTTGGTTGAAACTTCTATTATAGAGAAAAGACAAATAGTGGTATTAAAATATTTCTTCTAATCAAATTCCTTTCAATGTGCACGGATTCATGCACCAGGCCACTGTAGTTAATAATACTGTTTTGAACTGGAAATTTGAAGAGAGTAATTTCAGGTGCTCTCACCACGGCACAAAAGGCAACTAACCATATGAATAGATGGATACCTTAATTAGCTTTACTGCAGCATTCTTTTCCCTATGTATAACAAAACATCCTGTTGTATACCTTACAACTATAGAATTTTTATTTAAAAAATAGAGTACAATTCTCCAGTCTTACCAAATTATAAAAACAACAGCAGCTTAAAGTTCACCAGCCTGTGAAACAAAGTTGCAAACAATGGCTAATATAAATTGCAGTTCCCGCCACAATGCCGCAAGGCAAGGGACCACCTTTCTGTGTCTATCCTGTAGATCTATCTGTGGATCATATAAAATATTCTTGGACTTCACTACATTCTTGCAGCTAATGGTATCAGTTTCAATAGAATATAACTTAGACTTTGGAATCAAGACTTTTTTTTCTTTATTTTTCAGCTATTGTGATTTTTAGATAATTAAGATATTTCCTAAAGTTATGACTAAAGTATTTTCATGTATTGTCAGCTGTCCCACTCAGAACCTGAAGGCTAATATTAAAGTCAGCAGCCTGGAAAGCAACTGGGACTTTGTAAAATAATGTGAGTAGAGGCATTTGGAAGAGGGAATGTGGGACTTGAGTGGTACACCCCTCCTAGTTAGGTCAACACATTTCTGGCAGCCAGATAAACACTAAATGCTGCTGTTGCTACATTAAACAAAGGGATAGCTCATGTAAGATACGTGTGAGAAGAGTCTTTGGTGCCGTTTTCAGAAAAAAGGAAATTCAGACCACATCTGTATTGAGGTCTAATTGAAGAAGTGCAGGGTGCTTTCATTTTGGGATGATACTCGGTTTGAACCAGAATTTGCAAGCTTGAGCCTAAGATAGGTGACCAGACGTTCCGCTTTTGGCGGGACAGTCCCGATTTTTAAGTTTGTCCTGCGTCTCGCGGCATTTTAAAAAAGTCCCAATTACTCTTTGTAATATTTTAAGTAAAAATTAAAAAAAGAAAAAAAGAAAGAAAAAAAAGAAAAAAAAGAACTCCCCCTCCCCCGCAGTGGTGTACCGCTTTAAATCTGGTCACCTTAGAAGAGTCCCAATTTGTATCAGGGAGGTGTTTAGGGGAAAAAAATTAAGCTAACATTGAGATATTGGAGGTTTTGATTTAAATACATGAGTGTCTGACTTCCTGAAGGGGTGGTAGATCAACATGCAGAACCTGCATACTGACATGGCAAGTTTTCCTGAGGTTCTATCTCACGGTCACCTCTAAAGGAGTCATTCTCCCTGGGCCTGCTGTCTTTCTAAAACTGAGGCCACGGCCAGCATTGTGCTGATAGATGTTTATTACCTGGCTTTTCTAGAAGACAAAAACTCTAATTTGTAGTATTTGATGATTTCCCACCCTGGCCAGTTTCAAACTAGCGATGTGGTGTAACTGAACGAGGAGCAGAGGATATGCCCATCCAAGCTGGTAGGAGGCGTTTCTAGCATCCACGGGCAGTCTCATTTACCATCACGCTTATATTCCTTTTCTTACGGTAAAAGCAATACTTCTTCATTCTTCGATCTCTCAAAGTTGGACACCTGAAGGACAAATGGGAAAACCACGTTCCCCTGCCTCTCTCCCACCCCAACACCCCCCCAAAATGGGAGGATGCTTTGTTGTGGTCCGATATGCAGATAGGCTGCCACCATTTACTAGTTTGTGCTCTCTGTCCAGGCCTTCTGGGTATTTGTTTGCTATCTTGTCATCAAAAGGACAAAAAAGGATTCTGAGGAATTTAAAGAAACTGCGCCTTCATGGAAAGAAGATGAGACAAGCTCTCAGGAATCTCAAGTTTCAGTCTTTGCTGGCATGCTGTTTGACCTGCAGCCAGTCCTTACGTCCACTGAGATGTGTCGAATCACAGGCCATTAGAATTGGAAGGAGCGAAGTCGTGTGTACTGGGCCCAGCTCTGCACTTCCTTCTTGGTAACTTGCCTAATTCAAGGCCTTACCCCGCGGCCCCCACTGCATCTCTGCTGGGGTGAGGCCTGGCCCTAGGCGCTTAGACACTCAGGTCCTGCCTCTAGGTCCAGTGTGACGAGACTCACACAGGCTTCTCTCACAGGCTTCTCTCACAACTTCCAAGCTTAGAAGTGCTGTCTGCACAGTGTGTAGGATCTGGCTTCTGTTCCAGCAGTTATGTGAGGGAAGGATAAAGAAAGCGGGCCATATGAGACGGTTACCAGGACATGTGGCTGACTGAGCATGAGGGAGACAAGCCTGGAAGAAGCATTTCTCTCCTAAATGATTGTCCCCTGGTGCCATGGTTCCCAATGGGTTTCCTATCTAAGGAAATCCCCACTCTGCCTGTGTTCTGGGGAAGCCTCATGTCTCCATGTTGGATTTTCCTGACCTCCTTCCCTCTTGTATGCCTTCCCCCCTCTCTCCCCACACACACACACTCCCCTCCCGCCTTAATGTATTGAAATCATACCTTCCATGAAGCCTCTGCTTGTGACATTCACTTCAGACTTGGATTTTTAAAGATCAAGATACTAGTCATTTATCAAAATAGGAATCCGAATAGATGATCAGATGACTTTCTCTTGAATACTTACTGTATTCTAATAACACAATTTTAATTATTGAGAAATCAGGATTCCAAGAGGTATGTAGAATAAATGTAATTCTCGCTGACATGTATTTAAAGATACAGGACATATTGTGAAGAGGGGAAACTATTGGAATCAGGTGGCCTGAGATCAAATCCTTCTGAAGGTGTGTGATTATGGGCACAATCTCTCCAACCTTCAATTTTATTAAAATATAAGCCTATGATAATTTTGCTGTGTCCCTTGTGCTTGATTAAAACTGTCATGGGCTGAGGAACTTGGCCTTTCCATGAATAGGAGGGGAGGGATGGAGAGGTTAGTGATGTGTGGCCCAGCTGCTACCTTGCATTCTGTGTCATTCAAATGGGTTCATGTAGGCAGATGATCCAGCAATAGAATCTGGACCGAGGACTGGAGGTAAAAAGAAAATTGCGATCAAAACTAGAAACTGTCCTGGTGTTCCAGCTTGCCAGCTGGAAAACAAATCAGAGGTTAGTAAATGGCATCCAGGTATCGATATAAGATTAGATGTGGTGGTGGTGGCTTTGCCAGGAGATCTTCTTGGGACTCTGGGAAAAGTAGAAACAGAGTAACACATTCTAGTTCATCTCCCCTGGCTTATAGGCATAGCTTGGGGAAACATCACCTTGAATGCTGCTGCCTGTTTTTTTAAGACCATTTACTAATTGCTGCTTTCATTTTGAAATGTTGACTATTTTATCTGAAAATATCTAAAATTCTAAGGGGAGAAAAGAGATGAGAGAAAAAAAACCTACTTCAACATAAATTCATTTTTCTGGCTAGCTGATGTCAGTTAAAAGAAATACTTTTGTTTGTGAAAATCTACTCATTACTGTATTTTATAACATTAAGGAAATTGGAGCTTTGTTACAAAACAAGTACAACTGAGATTGAGAATATCTCAAAAACTCTGTACCTATGATAATCTATGCAACGTAAAACATTTTTTGAACTATCTCCATTTTATATATTTTCACTAGAGGCCTGGTGCATGAAATTTTTGAATGGATGGGGTTCCCCTCAGCTCAGCCTGCACCCTCTCCAATCCAGGACCCCTTGGGTGGTGTCTGACTGCCAATTTAGGCCCAATCCCAGGCCTAAATAATCCAGGACTGCTGGCTCCTAACTGCTCACCTGCCTGCCTGCCTGATTGCCCATAACTGCCCCCCCCCTCCACCGCCAGCCTGGTCACCCCCAACTCCCCCTCTCCCTCGCCCCCGCTGGCCTGGTTGCCCCATGCAGCCTGGTATTCAGTTATTTGGTCATCCCTCACTAACGCCCCTGCTGGCCTGCCATGCAGCCTGCTGTATGGTCATCTGTCTGGTTGTTTGGGTCATGATAGCCCCTGGCTTTTTCTATATTAGGATTTTACAAAGAAGGAAATATTGAGTCTCTATTGACATTTATTCGTTCACAATACTAGATATTTGGTGATATTTGACAGGGTTCTTAGGTGCAAACCTTAGAATCCACTCTGGCAGGAGGGAATTTATTATAGGAGATAAGTCGCCCATAAAACATTTGAGCAACTGGAGACCGAGAACCCAAGGCTGAAGTTCCTGGGACACTGAATGAAGTCAGGCTGCTTAGCTGGCTATTTAGCAAGTTGCTGCAGCAAGCAATACAAGCCAGAAACTGGACCTTGTTGCACTGATGCCTCCCAAACATCAGGATTTGACCTTGAAACCACTGAGGCCCCAGAAAACAGGATGCCTACCGTTCCCAATGACAACAGTATGGCAGCTACCCACAGAGCCTGTTTCTACACCTTGGTCACTCTGGATTGGTGGCTCAATGGGTGCATCTGCTTCACCTGCTTAGTGAGGACCAGTCCCATCTCTGAGATCTGGCTGCGATTTGAGTTTGACTTCACCCCTGGGGACATGAGACCTTATATGGGAGTACTCCAAAATATGGGAAAGTTATTCAAAGGAAGATAGACCACTACTGATATGCCAAGTTCAACACAGTGGGGGAACCTGAATCTAACCTGTCTGTCTGCTCCAAAGCTTGTACTCATAAGAGTGACACCATGTATGATCAATACTGCCTCTACTTTATGCCAGTGCTTCCCAAAGTGGGGTTCCTGGACCATCAATCCTGGAACCCTTGTAGAAGTGCAAATGCTTGGTGGTACCCAATTTTCACTGAATGAGAGGCTCTGGGGCGGACCTTAGCAATGTGTGTTTAAGTAGCCCTCAGGGTGATCCTGAAGCCACTGAAGTTTGAGAACTTTTCCCCAACGCAATACTCTATGATTTCACCATAGTTTTCTCTTTAGGAACTTTCTACTTGTTGGAAGTTGAGGGGAAAAAAGCAATAACTCATGCATGTATGACATTTTCATTTATTAGGATTTTCATAAAGTTATAGTAACTTACCACTATTGAAATATATCAGAGAGAGTTGATTTGGGAAGGTGAAAGAGGAGGGAAAGAGAAAAACGTTGATCTGAGAGAGACACATGGACTGGTTTCCTCCCACATGCTCCTCTACCTGCGTGGGGAGTCAGACCTGAACTCAGACATGTATCCTTGACTGGGAATTGACCCCAGGACCCTTCGATGCTTGCTCCAACTACTGAATCATATAGGCCAGGGTGAGCTCAGCTTTCAAATGAAGATGAGGGAGTGCCAGAGACTTTCAACTCTCTCTATTGAAGGCTAGATCTTCCCTCTATAATTGAATTTTAGAAGCTAAATCTTTTAATGTTGCATGAACCCTGGAGGAATTTTCTAGATTGGTTACTCTCAGATATTCTTTTCTAACAAAGGGTACTTGCCCACAAGGGTGGGAATGTAAGAGTTGGAGTTAAGCATGTCTCTCTTACTTATATGTGTGTGTGTATTTGGTCTTTATGAATTTATAGATGCTGGTTTGCTATAAATTCTTAGCCATATCTTCAATGATTTGGAGAGGAGATAATAGAGCAGATCAAAAAGTCCTCATCCATCCATCCATCCATCCATCCACCCATCCATCCACTATTTATCAAGCAACCATTATTTGGAAAGCATTGTTCTACCGGCAACCTTTAGGCTACAACTGAAAAAAAAAATTACCGCAGAACTGAATTATCCCCCTATACATTATACATGACTTGACGTTTAAAGAGTAAGAATTGAGTAAAATACTTAACACAAAATATATGTCTCAAAGCTTAGCCCAGCCTTACTTTGTGGAAAAGAAAAGGAAGGTGTAATTTGAGGGTCACGGATAGTTTTAAGAGTCCACTTTGGACTGAGCTCTTCGGTTAAGACATTGCTTCATTTAGCCACTCCCCTTGTCCTCCAGGATTTATGCTTGAGTGAGGACAGGCATGGATAAGTTCAGTATACCATCTAAACTAATAAAAGCGAAATATTAAAATTAACCGTTTCTCCGAGACAGGGTAAGCCACGCCCACCAGCCAATCAGAGCGGCTGTATGCAAATTAGCCCAGCCAACATGGCGGCCGCCACTCACGGACCTGAGTAAACAGCCCTTTCCATTGCGGCAGCAGCGAAAGTGAAGCT
>PVJC01037831.1:0-17047 GCA_004026665.1 Murina feae
GATCACCCCCAACGCCCACCCCACCAGCCTGATCACCTACAACTGCCCTCCCCTCTTGGCCCCTAACCGCCTCAACCTCTGTCCCACCACCATGGCTTTGTCCAGAAAAACATTCAGAAGGTCTTCTGGAAGGTCTCCCCGCGTCTAATTAGCATATTACCCTTTTATTAGTATAGAGGCCTGGTGCACTGATGGGGGCCAGCTGGTTTGCCCTAAAGCGTGTCCTGGATCAGGGTGGGGATGCCGTTGGGGGGTGGGGCAGCCTGAGTGAGGGGCCTGTGGTGGTTTGCAGGCTGGCCATGCCCCTATTTGGGTGGGGTCTCCACTGGGGGGCGTGGCCAGCCTAGGTAAGAGGCTGAGGGCCATTTTCAGGCTGGCCACACCCCACAGCAGGGACCCTCACCCCGATGGTGGCATAGCCAGCCTGGGTGAGGGACTGAAGGCCATTTACAGGTCCCCCCCTCAGCGGCCAGCCTGTGCAACCCAAACCTCCCACACACTCAGGCCAGCTCCATGGCCACTGCCCCACAGGCCCCTCCTTCAGCAACTGGCCCAGGAAGGCAGGAAGCTTGGCTTCCTCCATCACTAGGGGTGACCCAAGCCTCCTGCCTGCTCCAGCTGGCTCCATGGCCGCCACCATCTTTGTCCCGCTAATTTGCATACTCCTAATTGGCTGGTGGGTGTCTTGAAGTGACAGTCAATTTACACATTTCTCTTTTATTAGTGTAAATATATAGATATGCATAACCCATGGACACAGAGAAGAGTGTGGTGAAGGCCTGAATGTAGGGTGGAGAGGATCAATGGGGGAAAGAGGGATAAGGGACATCTGTAATACTTTCAACAATAAAAATAAAAATTTAAATATATAAATAAAATAAGAGGAAAATTATATATTTTTAAGAATTTTTAAGTGAAAAAATTCTGCAAACATTAGAAAACACAGAAAAATAGCACAGTAAAATAATATATTTATTAACTGCCTGATACCTCTATATTATTTTGGCTACATATTCTTTTTATGTCTTTTTATATGACAATGATTTTATAATGACTTTTTATTGAGAAAAGATAATTCTATTTCCCTCTAGCATGGTTGATCAAAATTTTTTTTATTAATGATAGTTAGAAAATTTCCTTCAACAATAAATGTGATATTGATATTGCCATATAACTTTGTAGGATTATTGTCAAATTTGGGGAAATCTCCATATAGTTTTGTTTTCATATATAAACTACTAGGGGCCCGGTGCACAAAAATTTGTGCACTCGGGAGGTCCATCAGCCCGACCTGTGCCCTCTCGCAGTCTGGGACTCCTCTGGGGATGTCCACCTGCTGGTGTGCCTGGGTGAGGGGCTGATGGCTGTTTGTAGGCTGGCCAAACCCCCCAGTGGCATCCCTCATCCTATTGGGGTGTGGCCAGCCTGGGTGTGGGTTTGAGGGCCGTTTTCAGGCTTTCAGACGGCCCACAGCTCCCATTGACCCAATGTCCCAGCAAGGCTGGCTGGAAGCAGGTTTCTGAGGTTTGTTTATCTTCTATAATTGATACACTGTTCCTTTAAGCCAGGGCCTAGTAACGAAACCTCCTCTGCTTCACCTCGTGCTTCTATAATGAAACAATGTTTAATTAGAAGTCAGGACGGGTCTGCTGTTTGCTTCAGCTCCTAGGATTGAAACAATGTTGCAAATATGATGTTCCCTGGAGCAGAGAGATGCCCAGGCAGCTGGCAAACAGTTTCACTTCTGCTGCAACTGATGCTGCCTGTTTACTCTGCTCCCTGAGTGCCGGCCTCCATGTTGGCTGGGTTAATTTGCATACAGTCGCTCTGATTGGCTGGTGGGCGTGGCTTAGGCGTCCCAAAGAAACAGTTAATTTTAATATTACACTTTTATTAGTTAGGATAAGATTTCAGGTCACTCCAGCTTTTCTTGTTTAATGACTAACCTTAAATTCTCTTTGAATTGATACTCATTAGTTAGTTTGTCAGCAATGTCCTTGTTATAAAACTTACATGAATGTGATGTAATTATTAGAGGCCCAGTGCACAAATTCATGCACCAGTGGAGTCCCTCGGCCTGGCCTGAGGGATCGGGCTGAGACCAGCTCTCTGACATCCCCTGAGGAATCCCAGATTGCAAGAGGGCACAGGCCAGGCTAAGGGACCCCATTGGTGCGCAATTGGAGCCAGGGAGGGACAGTGAGAGAGGGCTCCAGGGCATGTCTGGCCCATCTCGTCCAGTCCTAATTGGTTGGACCACAGCAGCAAGCTAACCTACCAGTTAGAGTGTCTGCCCCCTGGTGGTCAGTGCACATCATAGCAAGCAGTAGAGCAGCCTTAGCATATCATTAGCATATTACACTTTGATTGATTGAATGGCTGACTGGATGACCGGACAATTAGTATATTAGGTTTTTATTATATAGGATTTTTTTTGTTCAGTATTTTATGCCAAATCACAATGTAGCATAAATCCTTTCTCATATGTTCATATGATTTTCTCATCTTCATTAATTGGATTGTCAACCAATCTAGGAATTTATTTAGAACTTCTAAATCAAAATGTATCTCTTTCTGTTAGTGAATTATGACTTTAGGTATAGTCTGAAATTTGAGGGGTCAAATTCAATTTGTCTTTGCTCATCTGCATTACTTTTATTTCATACTAGGGGCCCGGTGCACAAAAATGTCTGCACTTGTGGGGATCCCTCATCCCGGCCTGTGCCCTCTCACAGTCTGGGACCCCTCAAGGGATATCCACCTGCTGGCGTGCCTGGCTAGCCTGGTGAGGGGCTGATGGCTGTTTACAGGCTGGCCAAGCCCCCCAGTGCGGACCCTCACACCTCATGGGGGTGTGGCCAACCTGGGTGAGTTGGCTGAGGGCCATTTTCAGGCTGCTCACAGCTCCCATTTACCCAAGGTAAATGGGTCCCAGCGAGGCTAGCTGGAATCAGGTTTCTGGGGTTTATTTATCTTCTATAATTGAAACACTGTTGCCTTGAGCGGAGGCCTAGGCAGGCAACAGAAGCCTCTTGTTTGCTTTAGCTCCATGGCTTCTATAATTGAAACATTGTTGCTTGAGCAGAGACCCACCGGCCTAGTCAGGCAGTTGTAACAGAAGCCTCCTGTTTACTCTAGCTCGGTGGTTGCTGGCCTCCATCTTGGCTGGGTTAATTTGCAAACAGCCGCTCTGATTGGTTGGGAGGCGAGGCTTGGCTGGTGGGCGTGGCTTATGTGTCTTGGAGTGATGGTCAATTTGCATATTACTCTTTTATTAGATTAGATTCTGTTAATTTTTGTATTAACAGAATATGAAATAATTCTGGCTGGCTGGTGTGGCTCAGTATCGATCTATGAACCAGGAGGTCATGGTTTTATTCCTGGTCCGGGCACATGCCTGGGTTGCGGGTTGCAGACTCAATCCCCAGTAGGGGGCGTGCATGAGGCAGCTGATCAATAATTCTCCCTCATCACTGATGTTTCTATTTCTCTCTCTTCCCTTCCTCTCTGAAATAATCAATAAAAATATTTTTTAAATTTTTAAACTTGAATTCTCACCTGAGGATATTGCTTTCCATATTTTTTTAGAGAGTGGAAGAGATGGAAGGAGAGAGAGAGGGAGAGAGAAAGAGAGAGGTAGAGAAACATCCATGTGAGAGAGATACATATTGATTGGTTACCTCCTGCATGCACCTCAACCAGTGCCAGGGATCAAACCTGCTACCCAGGTATGTGCCCTTGACCAGGAATCAAATATGCAACCCTTCAGTGCACTAGCCAACATTCTAAGCACTTAACCACACCAGCCAGGGCTACCAATTCAAAAAACACCAATTCTATCACCTTCAGAGAGTTATAGGAAATTAATTAATTATCTTGAAAACTAGTAAATCAAAGTAAAAGAATCAATAATATATCTTTTTTTCCTATATTAATTTTAACATTGGGTAACTAAAAATTCGGTTAGGGAAGGAAGGGAGAAAGAGAACAATATTATCTCAGCTTGCAAGGGTTTAAGTGCATTCCTAGAAAAATAAAATGACAAAAAAACCTCACCTAGAATTAATAAGAGAATTTGAAAGGTGACTGGACACTACATACACACACAAACACACTCAAACAAAAAAATCAAAGGTATTCCTCTATACTTTCAAGTGTAGAGAAAATTTTCATTCATAACAATGGCAAAACTTTTAAAATACATGGGATAAAATTTTACAAGACAGGACCTATTTTTAAAAAAACAATAAAACCTTGAAGAATACATAAAATGAAAACTGAACATACAGAAAGTTTATCATGTTTCTAAATGGAAATACTTAATTTATAAAAACACATGCCTCCCAGAATTAATATATAAAATTAATGCAATTCTAATTAAAATCCCAATAAAGAGGTTTTGTTTTTGTTTGGGAACTGAATAAAATTATTTTAAAGAAGACTATGGAAGAATAAACTAAGGAAATTCTTTTTACAAAGAGTAGCAAAGGGTTTTATGCTACACAGAGAAAGAATTTGGCCTAATGCTTAAAAACAGGGCTCATACCCAGGCTGTGCTCTTGCTGGTAGGGTGCAGAACATGTTCTTCAACCTCTCTTCCCCTTAATTTCATCATCAGTAAAATGAGGCTATCAATAGTACCTACCTCATAGGGTTTTTGTGAGGATTAAATCTAAATTGCTTAGAACAGTATATTATAGTATATATTACAACTGTGACCTGTTATTACATGACAATTACTATAAAATCAATATATCAAAAGAGTATCATGAGGATCCAGAAGTAGGCAAATAGATAATGGAACAAATCAGAAAATCAAAAATAGAGTCTGGCATGCATGGGGACTTAATGTATCATAAAGGTAGAATTTTAGTTAAGCAGAAAAAAAATAATAATTTATTTACAGAAGTGGCATAATGAGCTAGGCATCTGGAAGAAATACATGTCACATACAAAAATAAATCCCAGGTGGATTCCAGATTTAAATGTAACCAAAAAATAAAACTTTTAGGAAAAATTAGGAGAATAATCAACCTTGAGATGAGAGAGACATTCTTAAATAGGACAGAAAACTCAGACGCAATAAATGAAAAAGCAGACATATTTGACAACATACCATACAACTTAACATTTTTCTATAGCAAAAATCACAAACATAAATAAAATAAAAAGATAAGTTATAACCTGAGGAAATATTTGCAACACATTCATTCATTTAACAAATATTTATTTGAACACCTTTTATACATAGGTGTTACCAGATGCCATGCTGAATAAAACATACAGCAAATGCTACAAGTCATTTTGTTGTCTGTCTAAATGACATTCCTGTATTCATGAAGTTTACTTTCTAGTGATAGATGATACATATGACTAACAACATACAAAGAGTTCTTACAAGTGAGAGAAAGAAAAAATATGGTAAGAATGGTAAGAAACATAAAGACAATTCAAATAATTCCAAATACCCATCACATATGAAATTATATCTATCGTATTCAGATGGTGGAAACATTGAATATTTCTTCCTTTGTGTTCAGTAGCCTCATGCTGGTAGTTTGCAGCCATTATGAGAATATTTACACAATGGAAATCAGCAAATGTTAAAGTCAGAGTTTGATTTATTATTTTGTTATTTATCTAAAGTTAAGAAAGTGATGGGGAGAAATGTTAAAAATACATATTAAAATTAGCAGTGTGGCATATCTGTCTCCATCACATTTTGAATAGCACAAAACGTTAAGGAAATACTCTTCCCATATTTGAAAACTATTACCCAATTCAGCACAGAAGTCACTCACCTCACTGACAAATGAGTGAGGTTCCAACATATGTAGTGCTAAAGCTGAAAGAGATTTTAGTTTAATGAATATAATTTATATGAGGATAAAAAATAATAGATCACATTTCCAATTAAATAACAATAAATTTATTGGGAAATGATAGTGTATTGGAATGGGACCCCATTTGTCAAATCATGGTTGAAGTACAATCATAGGTTGCATACAGATCTAAGAGTTCAGCAATAATCAGCCAAAGCATTCTGTAAGATTCACTTAGCTATACAGCACTTATGACAGATTACTGTATATTCTATTATTTATAAATTTTGTATATTTAATATCAGTAAAAGTTATAATAAATGTATGTGCTTACATAGATGATAGATAGAGACACACACACTTTGTGTGTGTGTGTGTGTGTGTAGAGCCAGTTAAACATTTACCAACACACATCCCTTTAACCAGAATTTATTCATATGGCCAAGGAAGGCTTGTTTTATCCAAGCAACTTTGTGACCCGCTAAAATTCTATTACTATGGTAAAGGATAGGCTATATTTGGGGAAAGAATTAGTGGTCTCTGACACAGCACTATGACTTTCATTTTGTGTAAGAGGTAACAGACTCAGAGAGCTTAATTTAGCTTGCTCAATGTCACTTACCTAGTAAGAAGAGGAACAGAGATTTGGACTCTTGTTTGTCTAGCTTCAAAGTTTTGGGGGTTTTTTTTTACTACACCATTCTTCACCTCCAGAAATATAACATGTTGAGTTTGAGGTAATGGTAGAATTTGCAAGTAAAAAAATTTCCAACTTCCCCATAGGTATATACTTATGAGATGACTAATGGAGTAAAAGATTTCTATCACACAAAAAAGTCAATGAATAGCTAGGGTTAGGAAGTCAGTGGAAACAATGTGTATTCTCTAGAAAGCTCGTTTGCCTACAGGGAAATTAAATGTGATTTTGTCTAGAGAGGTAGGGAGTCATGTATAAATCTTCATTTTTTTTCAGATGAATTCCTCATTACTTTTATTATTTTTATTACCTCAGAAATAAACATTGCTATGGATACATCATGAGAGATGGATGGTGACCAGAGAAGGGAGAGAGGACTTGGACATGAGAATAAGGCAGCTTCAACAATTGCCTTTCCCCCAGTTGATCAGTAACACCTTCACGCTAATGTATTTAGCTCTGTATAGAAATCTTATCTACTTTAAATCCCTTGAAGGCAGGAACTGTATCTTGTTAAATGTCTTAACATAATTTCTCCATACAGTTAATGAGTGAGAAATATTGGTTGAATGAATTGTCATATGAGTGGGCAGTGATTAAATGTACTCAGTACTTGTTTATATAATACATATTTTACTTCTCTTTGAATATTCCCTGAGAGGAGAATGTCTTCCTCAGGACCAAAGATTATTCAATAATTTATCCAACAGATATCCATTAAACTCTTGCCATATATAAGGCACCATAAAGTGAAAATATTAGCCATTCCTTAGACTAGGAACTCTTCAAGGGTGGGCACCACATTCCTTTTTTTCTCTGGAATTTCCCCTAGAGAACTGTATATATTCAGAATGCAAGTTTCATTATAAAAATAGCTACAATGGGTGGAAAAGGAGACATATGTACTATTATTTGTAATACTTTGAACAATAAGATAAAATTTTAAAAAGAAAAAAATAGCTAACACTTATTGATGCTTACTATGCATTGGCACCAAGTGCTTTACATGTATTACCACAATTAATCACTATAACAACCTTAAGAGGTGGTCATGATTATTACCCCCACCTTATGGATGAGGAAGCTGAAGCTTAAGAAATGAAGTAGTAAACAATCAAACAGTATGAAGTGTCAGGTTCTTTGCATCCCAAATTGTTACCCACTGTGTTATCCTGGCTTCTCCAGTTCTCTAGGGCAGCACTGAAAAGGATGAGCCATGTAAAAAGCCTAAACTGTAGCTCTGCCATGGACCCTGCAGTCTTCCTTAAGTCCCTTCCCTTCTTAGCTAGGACTGGAAGATAAGGATGAAAGGTTAATTTTTTAGACTTAAGGTTAATTTTTCTTGTAACAGAATCAGTGAACACCTTTTATGGTAGGTGTTAGAGTTTGATTTTATGGTTTGGGTTATAGACTAATCTCACCTGTCTCTGGTTAACTTAAAAAATCAAGAGTTTCCTTTTTGCTGAAACTGGCACCAATATGTTGAAAAAGCCTTCAAAGAAACAGTGGAGTTTTTTTAAATTCTTGGCTTTGTCTTGTTTAAGAAGGATGACTGAACTCAAGTATTTACATTCCCTTCCACCAAACTCTCACTGAAATAAGGTAAAGATGTACAAATGAGAATAGAAGGGAGGAGTAATTCATAGAATTTGTTGACTTTCTGAAAAAGGAGAAAGTGAATAAGATCTAATTTAAGGTAAAATAGAACTGCAAATGTACAGGACGAAGGCAGAGTTGGATAAAAAATAAGGGGGATGGGGTGAGGGAAGGAAGAAATAAAGATTAGAAACATCAGAGGTGGAAAACTTTGTTAGAAAGTTAAGCTCCATCTATGAAGCAAGCTAAAGTGCAACGTGACTTCCAACATAGCATAAAGTGTAAGCAAATGCAACCTATGTCGCCTTAATGCTTAAACGGGTTTCTTTGAACATTACTAGTTCTCTATGGGTTCAACAACAGTATTTGGTGTATCAAGAATAGGAACGCTACAAGGTCAAGCTGAATTATGCTGACAGGGTTCTGCCCTCTAAGTGGGGAGTTGTTTGTGGCTCTGCCACAGGTCAATCCTCGGCTTAACTCTAGAGCCGCTCCCAACACATATAAGTGAGTTAAATTCCCCATCTTTCATAGTAATGAGTCAATAGATAAGATCTAAATTTGGTAAATCAAGAAATAAATGATTAGTATATTATTTTGGTTTTTGTTTTGTTAAGCCTCACCAATGGACATTTTTCCATTGATTTTTAGAAAGAGTGGAAGGGAGGGAAAAGACATAGAGAGAAACATCAATGTGAGAGAGACACATCAATGAGTTGCCTCCTACATAAGCCCCAACCAGGGCCGGGTATCTAGCCTGCAATTGAGGTATATTCCCTCGTCCAGAATTGAACCTGGGACCCTTCAATCCACAAGCCGACACTCTATCCACTGAGCCAAACTGGCTAGGGAAGCATATTATTTTGAACAGTCATGATGAATAACAGAAAAACTAAAAATAGAAATGGCTAAATATGTATACTTTCTACCTATTCCAAAGAAACACTTCTACATGTGTACCAGAAAGTAGGGACAATGATGTTCAGCTCTGTATAACACCAAAAAATTGGAAATATCTAAATGTTCATTGCACATACATAAATTATGATACTGTCATACAACAGTTTAAAGAAGTAAAATCAGTATATATATACTCTTCACATGGAAAGATATCCAAGACATTATTGTCAAAAAAAGCAAGTGGCTGGAAAATAAATGTGGTTATGCCACTTGTGTAACATAAAGAAACAAAACAAGTATAAAGATTATAAAGATCTGGAAACAAACCCACCTCTGTTAGCAATGGTAGATACCTTAAAGAAGGGGAAATATAACTGGGGTGATGGCCAAGAGGGACTCTAGCTTTATCGGTATGGTTAGAAATTTTTATAAGAAAGTGTTCATGCATGATTTTTGTTGCCTAAAGCTAACTGATAATTTAAAGTTGTTACCAGACAAAGTTTTTATTTATACCACCATATGACATATTAAATTCTTTTTTACTGTGTATTATTGTAAAATTTTAACTTTAAGCAACAAGACTCAATGTTTTTGCTCCTTTAGTTACAGAAAACTTCATAGAACAGTATTGCTGCAAGCAGTTCTCTAAGCACAAAGGTTGCCCTCCCACTAGCCCCATAAATGATCGTTATTTATGACCACTTCATGACATAGATGTGTACAGCTATTTACCATTTCTGCTGGGAGGATGGATGTTCACATTCATATGAGACAAAAACAAATCAAGATTCAACTAGACAGGCTGCTGTGGGCTTGGGGATTAGAAGAGCAAAAATAAAAATAAAAAACAAACCTAGCAACATACTTCAGTAAATCACTTCTCTTCTCTGTCTTGTTCTTACGAAAGAATTTAACAACCTCATCTGGGTTGCAGACATTTTTATGTACTCACCACTGAGTTTTAAAAAGCATGAACAAAATATTTGGCTAAACTGGACTCTGGACTGGAAGCTAGATTATAATCACGGTAGATGTTTTTGTCCAGCGTTCAATATTACAGTGTATGAATGTTACTTCATCTGTCCAACAATGGCTCTTCTCTTTTTTCTTATCTTTGTGACCAACCTTTCAGAAAGCTTCAAAATTTTAACCAGACCTTGTATGTTTCAGTTCTTTAAACTAAGTGAGATCATTTGAACCTTAGGAGAATGAAAGAATATTTTTTCCAATTCTTATTCGAATTCTGATCTTCTGACAGCCTCTTTCCTTCAACACCCCACCATTTCATTCTTTCTGAACCCCATTGAGTGGGTTGAGTTTAACCTTCCTCTCCTATTGCTTGTTATTAAGCCTCATTCATTTTGGAGGAACCTGGAATCCCAAAGTAAGTATCACAGATTTTAGTTCAGATAGTAATTGTGAGCATTTTGTTTTACCTATAAAGATTAACATTAATGAGTTTGTTCGTAAACAATATTATTTAATCCTCTCAATGTCTCTATAAGGCTAGGTTTTAAAAAGGAAACCAGGATGAAGGGTTAGGAACTTTGCCCTAGGAAATACATCACAACACACTGCTCTCCGTTCCAGGCCTTCAACACAGTTCTCCTGGTCCAGTTATCTACAGGAGCTCTTTATTAAAAGGCCTACTGGGCCTGCTTTTATAAAAGCATCTTCATACAGTTTAGTAAACTTAAAGGGGCTTTAATGAGAAGATCTCTTAATGAATACCTTTGAAGTTGCCAACACCTTTCAGATATATTTGTAGTGATACCATGAGTTGCTTTTTAATCTGTTGAAACAAAGCACCCTGTGTTTGACATTGGGCTGTGAGTCCTGACCTGCGTTCATTTAGGGTAGTGAACTGCCACTTGGAAAGAGGATCCACGTGTGTGGTGTTCCAGTTATCACTCCATCTCTATTTGAGCCCCTCCCTTTTTTTTGTCAGTGGTCCTCAAACTTTTTAAACAGGGGGCCGGTTCACTGTCCCTCAGACCATTGGAGGGCCAGACTATGGTTTAAAAAAACACCTATGAACAAATTCCTATGCACACTGCACATACCTTACTTTGAAGTAAAAAAAACAAGGCAGCAAAAACACCCGCATGTGGCCCGCAGGCCGTAGTTTGAGGATGCCTGGAACTTCACTCCTGGATTTTGAGATATGCAGGAGAGAACCATAAGGTCTTCCCACTATTACCAAGCAGGTAAAGAAAGAAGATAGAGGTAAAAAAAAAAAAATACAAAGACAGAAACATCATGTTTCCCACCTCATGTCGGCTTGGCCTAGGCATTGACATTATTCCACTCACCCTCATAATGGAAGTACTTAAACCAAACTCAAAGGTTGGAGTTTGGTACATCAAATCAAGCCTTCATTTACTTCATTCATTTTCCCATCTGCCACCTCCCCCATTTTTCTAATACTAAGGCTGCTCCAATGTGATGGAGGCTTTTTCTGCCCTTCTTCTCCTCAAGTTGAAATTTTCTCACTCTCCCCCATTGATTCAAAATGTCTGTGCCTTCCACAGGCAGATATACTAAAAGACTTAGAATAGGATCTCCTTCCTGCTCCCAAATAAAACACACAGTTTCTTCAAAACTTAATTACATAAAATTTCCCCCACCTTTTTTCAACTAATTTATCATGAACATCTTCTTGCATCATCCAATTTCATGAAGCACCCTTTTTAATGTTTCAATATTGAAGTATGTTTCCCTGTCTTCCCACTGTTGAACATTTAGGTTCTTGCCAATTGTTTACTGCAATGAACATCTTGTATCTAAATCTGTACATACAAAGGATGATTTCTATATCATAAGGAATGCAACCTGATGAACAGGAAGGAGGTCCCCTGGAAGGCCTGTTATGCATCTATATACACTTTCAGAGAATGTGGAAGAGAAGGGAAAAACAGAGAGAAACATCAAAGTGAGAGGAACACTTCGAATTGGTTGCCTCCTGCGTATGCCTTGACCTGGGCCCCGGCCAGGGAGGATCCTGCAACCTAGGTACATGCCCTTGGTCACAATTGAACCCACACCCTGCAGTCAGCAGGCTGAGGCATTATGCACTGAGCCAAACCGGCTAGGGCAGGATATGACATTTCTTAGCCTTCCAGCAGTGGACCTTCCTTTTTTTTTCTCCGGGAGTGTGGTGGAAAAACCCTAGATCGCCTTTTTGGATTCTTATTACCCAAATTACTAAGAATATTACCAGTGGCATACAGGGAACTTAGCCAATGAGCAGTAAGAAAAGGTGTTTCCTCTGTAGTTCACTCCAATCACTGGCTCCACCCCTGCCCAGGCCTGTAGGCTCTGGCCAAGGCTATCGGCCTGGGCAGAAGACCCCCAAATCCCTCTAATCACCAGCTTCACAGAGCTCAGGCCTCTGTGATCACCAGCTCTGATCCTGACCCCTGCCATTGCCGGCTCTGCCCTTGCTCCACTGGCAGCCTCTGGCCACGGCTGCAGGCCTGGGCAGGGGACCCCTAGACCCCTGCTTTGCCAGCTCCACCAGTGCCCAGACCCCTGTGATCACAGGCTCTGCTCTTGCCCCTCCGATCACTGGCTCTGTGGGGCCCAGGCCCCTGCGATCTCCAGCCTTGCCCCTGCCCAGGCCTGAGGCCTCTGGCCCGGGCCTTATGCCTGAGTAGGGCACCCTCATACCCCTCTGATCACCGGCTCTGTCCTTGCCCCCTCCGATCACCAGCTCCACCCTTGCATATGCCTGAGGCCTCCAGCAAAGGCCTCTGGCCTGGGCAGAGGATCCTCAGCCCCCTCTGATTGCCTGTTCCACCCCTCGGGCCCCCCGCCTCCCTGCCACCTGCCTGGCTAACAGGCCTAACCACTTCAGTGGCTGAGCTGAACCAGACTGGGCGCCGCCATCTTGTGGCCATGGGGATGGCCATCTTTGTCACAGAGTGACACCTAATTTGCATATTACTCTTTTATTAGATAGGATACCTCTTTTTACCAATTTGGATAAAAGCTAGTAAAATTTAACTGAAATTTTTATGGACAATTCATGAGGATTCTGTCTGGACAATTATAAAGGTGATTGAGT
Source organism: Murina feae (assembly GCA_004026665.1). Classification (NCBI taxonomy): domain Eukaryota; kingdom Metazoa; phylum Chordata; class Mammalia; order Chiroptera; family Vespertilionidae; genus Murina; species Murina feae. The sequence continues at coordinate 13,082 of PVJC01037831.1, forward strand.
TTCCACAGTAGATTTGGCTTTTGTGAGGTCAGCAGCTGATCTGAACCTTTAACTACCTGTTTTATCTTCCTTTGCTTTTACAGCCCTTTTTTTCTCAGTTTCAAAAGGCCAAGAGAGGCAGTAGTTGTCCCTCTCTTCCAACATTATGTTGGAATATAGGCATCATGATGGTAGTGGTGCTGGTGGTAATGATAACACAGACTGGCAAAATCTTCTCTTCCAGAAACAATACTGCAGAGAAGAACAGCATAATTAGAACTAGAGCCTTCTCATTTCAGAGGAAATGTGGAGGCTCAGTGCTCTTCCCATCTGCCAGCAATGGGATCCAGCTGTGTGTCCATCCTGCTGTTCCTAGTTCCAGAAAGGGCAGACTTTATAATGCTTTGATGAGTAAAAAGCAGACACTTGAGGATTAAACCAGGATTGAGGCAAAAGTTCATAAATATCCTTTTAACCACAAGAAGACTGAAGACTTTGCCTCCAAAATTCTGGGTATATGGAATTATCCATCATCTTGATGTGTTCAGCATTCAGTTGTAGAGAGAAGCTCAATTTTAATGGAATACCAGGAAAAGAGTCAGCTTGGCAATCAGATATTGATTTAAGGTATCACAGAGAGTGTGCATATTCTCTGTCAGAAAGATGAAGGATATTTTCTTGTGATAAAAATTAGAGGCTTTTCCAGCAAAAGACACCTGAAGGGCATCTGTATACTACACCAGAGGCACTTGCCAGGTTCTCAGTTATTCCCACTTCACACACTTCCCATTTTGTACTGTGGTCATTTTATAAAACTTTAGGCTCAACTGTAAAGTGTGAGTTGCACCCAGGTCATGTAGCCCAGTGATTGAGCATCGACTTATGTACCAGGAGGTCACGGTTTAATTGCTGGTCAGGGCACATGCCTGGATCGCGAACTCAATCCTCAGTGGGGGGCATGCAGGAGGCAGCCGAACAATGATTCTCTCTCATCATTGATGTGCCAGTTTCTCTCTTTCCCTCTCTGAAGTCAATAAAATTAAAACATAATAATAAAAATAAAGTGCAAATTGTTATTATTCAAAGTCTACTTTCATGTAATGGGTCAAGGGCATATGATTTGAAGGGGAAGCAGCCATCAGTTGGGAGAAGTTACACCAGTTCCTATGTTGTTTGATTTGCAGAGTATCAGGAAGACTCCACTCTGTCTCCCACCCAGTGTTGTCCATTGCATGCATTAGAAATTTTTTTTCCATTGAGTCTAAGACTTTTCTGACTTCCAGAGTCCCCAGTTATAATAGACAGTCATCCCTCATGATCTGCGGGGGGATTGGTTCCAGGCTCCCCAGTGGATAACAATATTCACAAATGCTCAAGTTCCTTATATGTATGTAATCTATGCACATCCTTCCATATACTTTAAATCATCTCTAGATAACTTATAATACTTGATGTAATGCAAGTATTATTTAAATAGTTATTGTACTATATTGTTTAGGAATAATGAAAGAAAATAAAAGTCTGTACATGTTCGGTACAGACAATCATCATAGGTCTAAGTACATAGTATATGTCTACAACAACTTGACTTTTTTTTTCAAATATTTTTGAACTATGGTTGGTGGAATCCATGGATGCAAAATCCATGGATCCAGAGGTCCAAGTGTAAATACCTCTGGAAAAGATAACATAATCAATCTCCTAATATTTTAGAAAGGGTTCATTATATTATCATTTTTGTTTTATATATTTTTTAATTAGTATAATACTTTTTCTAATGAAATCTTATCTAGGACCCTGATATGTAAAAGGCAGAGTGACTCTGGCTGAAGCAGGGTGTAGAAGGACTAGAGCTCACCTACATAGCTTCCTCTTAAATCTGAAGAAATCCAGCAAAGCAATAGTCAATTGTATATTTTTAAATGAAATTTGAATTAAACATTTGAAGGGCCCTGTAGGTAACCCTGCAGAACTTTAGAGTTCCTTAACATATAGTTTGGTAATTAAAAACTGGACATTAGACATCATGTGCTTCTTAATGTAATGTGGTAGAAAGGATACAGGGCCACCCATGATATCTACTCCAAAACATAAATTTAGTCAGAGGGAAGGGAGTTGGGAGGGTATGGATAAAAGAAGGTGAAGATATTAGCTAGAGAACATATATGCATAGCTCATAGACACAGACAACAGTGTGGTGAAGGCCAGGGGAGTAGGGGGTGGGCTGGGTGGAGATGGGCAAATATTGTAATATTGTCAAAAAAAATACCAGGATAAAAAATAAATATTGTAATATTGTCCAAAAAAAATACCAGGATAAAAAATAAATTGAAGCAAGCCTCTAGTTCTAAAGTTTCTGTTTACAGGATATAAAGAGATAGAGAAACAAGTTAAATTATACCATGTGGAAATGGTCAGCAAAAAACAGAATGAAGGAAATTCTATAGGACAAATGACCCAGTTTGTTCAACAAATAAATAAGCATAAAACAGGAAAAGGTGGTGGATAAACTATTAGATTTTAAAAGACAACACTACTAAAAAGACAAAGAACTCAATTTTAAAATGAGCAAAGGGCTTAAATAGACATTTATCCAAATAAAGTGTACAAATGGCCAAGAAGCACATGAAATAATGTTCAACATCATTTGTCATTAGGGAAATGCAATTCAAAACAGCAATGAGATGCCACTTCACGCCCATGAGGATGGCTATAATGAAAAATGTAGAAAATACAAGTGCTGTCAAGATGTGGGAAAATTGGAACCCTCATACGTTAGTGGGAATGAAAAATGGTGCAGCCCCTGTGGAAACCAGTTTGACAGTTCCTCAAAATGTTAGGCATACTAGTAAGTTTACGATATGACCCAGCAATTCTACCTCCGGATATATACCCAAAAGATTGAAAATTGGCACTCAAACAAATATATGCACCCACGTGTCCATAACAGCACTATTCACAATAGCCAAAAGGTGAAGAAAAAATTACTTACAGTAAGTAAATCTAAAAAAAAAAAAAAAAAGTGAAAGCAGCCTAAATCTCCATCAACAAATGAATGGAAAAATGAATTGTGGTATACCCATACAATGGAATATTATTTAGCAAGAAAAAGAAATAAAGTACTGATATCTGCTATAATGTGAATGGACTTCAAAAACATTATCCTAAAGGGAAAATCCACAAAAGGTCATATATTGAATGATTCCATTTTATGAAATAGCCAAAACAGATAAATCCATAGAGATAGAATGCAGATTGGTGGCTGCCAGGTGTTGGTGGGAGGTAGAAATGAGGAAAAACTGATGAAGGGGATTCTAGATTTCCTTTTGGGATTAGAAAAATGTTTTTAGAACTAGATAGAGGTGGTGCCTGCATATATTGTGGCTCCACTATATGCCACTGAATTGTTCACTTTAAAATGATTAATTTTATGTTATGGGAATTTTACCACAATAAAAAAATAGCTGGGTAGATGGATAGGTAGATAAGTGGGTAGACAGACAAATATATTTTTTTTAAAAAGACTTGGAAAATATAGTGGCCAAATAAAATGTATAGTCCTTGTTATGACTCTGAGTCAATTAATTTTAAAAATACATTTTTGAGGCAATTGAGGAACCTTGAACATGAATTGTTAGATAATATTAACATTTTATTTTCTTGTGAACTAATGTTGTGAACTAATGTTGGGTTTTTTAATTCTTTCTGAGAAATTCATTCTACAGTATTTATGAATATAATAATACTAGGGGCCCGGTGCACAAAAATTTGTGCACTCGGGGGTCCCTCAGCCCAGCCTGTGCCCGCACAACCTGCCACCTGCCACCTGCCACCCGCACATCTCGCCCCACCCACCCAACACACATCACCTGCCACCCACTGATCAAGCTCCCCACCCCCACACCACCCGCCACCCCACCCATAGGCTCCCCACCCCCACCCAACCCTCCCATCGCTTCCCAACCCTCCGATCGCTTCCCCACCCCC
>PVJC01037832.1:0-17035 GCA_004026665.1 Murina feae
CCCTCAGCGCCCCTCCCCGTTGTGGTCCCGCCCCCCTCGGTGCCCTGCCCCATTGTGGCCCCGCCCCCTCCGTGCCCCTCCCCGCTGTGGCCCCGCCCCCAGCTCAGCTTGGCTCTGTTCTTCTCTGCATCTCTGCCGCGTGGGCCCGCACAGTCACTAGAGGATCTTGAAGACCAAAAACGGAAAAAGAAGAAGGAGAAGATGGGATTCGGCTCCATCTCCCGCGTCTTCGCCAGAGGGAAGCAGCGGAAGTCCCTCGACCCCGGCCTGTTCGATGGTACCGCCCCCGATTATTACATAGAGGAGGACGCGGACTGGTGATGCCCGCCTCCCTGGGCCCGCTGCCCGGCGGGCGTGTCTGTGCGTGTGGGTGTGCGTGGGGCGCGCGTGGCGGGGCGCGCGGGCGTGGGTGCTGGGTGTGCCGGGCGCAGGCGCGGGGTGGGGGGGCGTCGCCACCTCTGTAATCGATGTACATAACTGCAAACGTGTGTGACTCTGTCAGCTCTGTCGTCCTCGGCGCCATACGGTCGTGTTGTCCATCCGGGTTTGTTTCGTTTTGTATTTTTGTTTCCTTTTTTTGTTTTTTTGTTTTTTATGTTTTCCTTTCGTTCGGTTCGTGGGGCTGTGTTTTTCCCTCCTGTCCCCTCCCCTCCTCCTTTCTATGAAACTTGAAAACTTGAAGGACTGCTGTGTATTTGTAAATAACAAAAAAAAAACGACGACTGTGCACTCCGTGCTTGTACGTGTCCCTCTCCGAACCGCTACTCCCGGAGCCCCGCTCCCCGAGGGTGTGGGACCAGACCCCGCCCTCGGGGTGCGCTCGAGTCACTTTAACCACAGGACGCCACTGCGGCCGGGAGGGCCCCTCTCCGCAGCCTCGGAGGCCCGGCCCGGGTGGGGCCTTGTCTTGGCTGCTGGGTTTGTTGAGGTCCAACGGGCTCTTTTTCACGGCCTGCCAGTTTTTAAATTGCGTTGCCATTTCTTTCTTTATGGAAAAAGAAAAAAAAGAAAAAGAAAAAAGAAACAGAAAATGGTTCCGTTTAATTTATTTGCACAAATGCAGGAGACTTATTCTATCTAAATTATTACATAAATATTGGAATTGTATATTTTTCCACGGGGCGGGCGGGCGGGAGGTGGGGGTTTCTGTTGACTTGTCAATTATCATGCTGCTGCCAGACTGAGCAAGGTAGAGCGAGGGTGGCCAGGAGCCAGGGACGAAGAGATTTCCAAGCTTGCTTTTTTCCGTTCTCTCTCCTTCTCTCCTTCTCTCTCTCTCTCTCTCTCTCTCTCCCTCCCTTCCTCCCTCCCTGTTCTTCCGCCCCTGCATGGACGTGCACTCCACCTTCCTCCCCACTCTCTCCAGGCCTTTTCTATGTATTTATCTGAACGACAGAACACTGACCTCAGGGAGCAGAGCGCATCCTGCAAGGGCCTCCTTCTCTCGGGCCTGTCTGTGGGGTGAGGTTGGATACAGGGGGGGCAGCCAGTCCCATGACCCTCCTGCGGCGTCCGTTCCTCCCTGCAGCTGTGTCTCAGTCTTGGTTTACTCTCACCTGGGCCAGGCAGGTGTCCTTGGTGGTGGTGGGGGGGGGGTTCTTTCTCAAGGGGAGGACTGTTGGGGACACTGTCCCCTTCCTGGTTGGCCCCTCCAGCCACACTTAGCGGAACCTCTCGGGATCCCTGAGGCCCTTCCTCCAGCTGTGCCAGCAGCCTGACCCACTGGTCCCAGGAGAGAGCATGGGCAGGGACATTTGCCTCTTTGGGAGCTGTGTTGGCCCGCACAAGGCTTCCCGGCAAAGGACCGTCTGCATTAAATGTGGGGTGATGGCGATCACGTGAGCCAGGGCCCCCCAGGGCCTGAGACAGCATCCCTCTTCTTTTGGCCTCTGAGTCCCACCCCCATCCCCTCCCACGGCTCCACCTTAACTACTAACAACAGCTCAGCCCGCACACCCTCTCCACAGCAGTAGTCAGTGCTTTCCGCTAAGAGGAACACTTTCAGCTCCTACAATGAAACAAAGTTTTCAAGTGCTGGAGAGTCTCCGTCAGAACGGATAGGGTCTTTTGTCCAAAATCTCTAAAACAAACAGAAAAGCCCCGGTTTGCTCCTCCCTTTCCTTCTGACCCAGGGCGGGATTGGGCGGGAGCAGGCGGGGCACTGAGTGAGCTCTCCCGCGGCCTAGCACCCATGTCTTCCTCTTCCTCGGCAGAGAGAGATTTTTAGAAAACGCTTCCCCCCCCATGAATCTTTATTTCCCCTCTTTTGATTGATTTTTATTCTTTTCCCTCACGAGGAAATAAGATTGCAGCCACTCCCGGTAATGATTTAGTTGCTCCTTTTCATTTCAGTTTTTGTAAATTAGGAGATAATTCTCAGAGTTGCTAAGGATGATTTATTTAAGAGAACTCCGTGAAATAGCGAATGAGTTATGGGTAACATTAGATGAAAATAACCTTTCCTGTGGGAAAGGTTTCTCGAAGGCATGGATGCAAATATAAACTATTTAAAAAAAATCTAAATAAAGCTTATTTTAAAATATTGCCGAACTCTATGTTATTTGATTGCTTCTATGTTGCTCTGGGTGGGAGGCCAAGTCCCCGTCACCTGCTCCTTGAAATGCCAGAGCTCGATCCCCAGGGGGTGAAGGGAGGGGCCGAGGAAAGCTGCCTGGGTTCTGAGCTGATGGAGGGACCGCCCAGAAACAGGGGCTGCCGAGGTCCTAATACCCCAGCTCGGAGCCCAGCACCCTGGCTCAGCACCCCGGTCAGCTTTCATCGCCTGCCTTCTCCCCCTGCCGAAGCCATAGTAAGCCAGGCTTTTCTGAACCCCAGGAGGTCCCCCAGACGCAAAGCCTCCCCCAGTGAAACTCCACAGTGCACCCCAAGAAGGGGTCCCCCCGGGTACTCCATCCCCGATTGCAGCCAGTGCCTCAGCCTCTGTCTCCCAGCCTCAACATAAAGCTGCCCCAGCCGTGAAACTAATGGGACAGTGGCCTCTTACCTCCCCTGTCATTTCTGTGGAAGCGCAAAGCCTCGGATGGTAGACCGTATGAGAGGCTGCAGAGCTCCGGACTCGAGGAACTAGGGCATCTCCCCCAGCAGTGCTCAGCCCGGCCCCACATTAGAATCACCTGCAGAGCTTTCCAAAAATCGCCGATGCCAGGCCAGCACCCCGAATCAGAGTGTTAACCTTCTCTGGTGATTCCGAGGTGCAGCCGGGCTGGAGGACCGACCCCTGGGCCAGTCGGAGGAGGGCACGTGGCCTCAAGGTGCCACTGCTGCCCTCTCCCCGGCCTCGTGCAGGCATCACGAATCAGGCAAAGGGCCTTCCTGCCCCACCCAAGGTGCCTCCTGATTTCCTGACTTTACAAAGCCCCAGGCGGCCACTGCCCGTCAGCGGAGTGTCAGCGGAGTCGGCAACCAAGGAGAGAACCTATGTGCCATCCCAGAGCTAACCCAGCCCCCACACCGGCCCAGAGGAGAGCGACTGGGCCAAGATCCCAGCTGTCACTCCTACAGCCGTGTGACCTCTCAAGGGCGGGGCCACACCTTGTTCAGATCTCTGCGGCTCTGCTCCAAGGCCGCACTCCCTCCTCGTCATCTCCGACACCTTGTCCCAAATGGCCCACCTTGAGTGGCGCCTCTTAGTGAGAAATTGAGGCAGGGCTGCCCACGGTCTCCGGGCCAGTGGAAGCCGCACAGCTGGCACCGCATGCCTCCGTGAGGCCCTGCTGTGTGGGCGCCCGGGTCCTGCCGTGCGCAGCCTGCAAGGCCATCCCGTGCCCCCCTGCAGCTCTCCCGCCTGCTGGTCGGCTCCGACAGGCGCCCCTAATAACAGCAGTAACAGTCCCAGCTAACACGACTAAGCACTGACCCCCGGCCAGGCCTCTTGCTGCCCCCTGACCTGCGTTAACTCCGTTAACCCCCCCACGGCCTACGTGATCGAGGAATCAGGTTAAAGCGTAAACAGTGACGCTGGGCTTCAAACCTAGGGATGCTGCGCTGCCTGCAAGCACGGTGCCAGCTGGGCAGTGTGGGGCTGGCCCCGAGCAGGTGGGCACTGTATTTTCCCTCACCTCCCCCTCCCGCTCCTCCCTCGGCCCCCCTCAGAACTCTCTGGCACAACCTCTCCTGCGCTTGTGATCGAGTCTATCCCCATCAGCCTTACCCGCAGGCTCAGAATAGGAAACCCAGGAGGAGCTGGTGGGAGGGCAGAGCAGACACTGTGGCCGGGCAGCCGGCACAAGCCCTGTTTTGAGCCGGGGCTCGCCTTCCTCTGCTCGGCCTCGGAGGCCCCCTCCTGAAGCACACCCGCAGCCCCACCCAGCACACCGGGTGCCAGGTCCCCCCCCCCCCCCCGGCCTCGGGAGCCCAGGTGCACCTGGCTGCCATGTGGGGGTCACCCGCCCTTTGAGCCATGGGCCCTGGCACCCAACACCTGCGCTGTCACAGAACGGGCCTCACAGACGTCCCTCCCCCAGCCCAGCTGCTCCGGACAATGGCCCTCAGCTCTTTCAACTCAACCCCTCCCCCGCCACGTGGGCCAGAGTCCCCGTGCCCCCTTCCTCCCACCGTTCCCTCTGCCTGTGGAAAAAGAACCTGGTGGTCGTGAAGACGAGAGGGAATGCCTCCCACTAACTGTTTCCGGAAGGATAGACTCATAACTTCAGACGATACAAGGATGTCCTAGCACCTTAAAACCTCCGGCGTTTGGCGGGGACGTGTTAGTTGCTCAGCCGTGCTTCCGAAGGTCCCACCAGGTTCTTCTCCCACGGGGAAGGGGGAGCAGGTGGGTGGGAGGGGGCCCGGGGTGCTTTGCCCCATGGGTGGGGGAGGGTTGAGTTGAAAAAGCGAAAGAGCCCATTCTTGGGAGCAGATGGGTCGGGGGAGGGATGTCCGTGAGGCCCGTTTCGTGTTGTCAGCGCGTCACCCGTGCAGTGTCCCTGGACAGGCAGATTGAGGGTATGAATCTCGGTGGCATCTGGGGTTCGGCTCATTCAAACCTGGGCCCCCACTGCCAGGGCCTTAGAGCCCAGGGACTGAAACCCAGGCGAGTCCGCAGCCCCACCGGCCGCGCCCACCGCCCCTGGCAAACCGAAGCCACCAGGAAGTGATCCCAAGAGCACTGAGCTTTAGAAGCAAGAATAGCAGCGGAAAACCCTGGCCTTTCCCCCTGAAAACGGCAGGGCTGGGAGGCGCAGCACGTCCCCGGGGAGCCTGTGCCCTGGCGGGTCGCAGGCTCAGGGCAGCAGCCGTGCTTCCGAATCCGCGTCCCCGGGAGCCGCTGGCTGGCTGCTCGGTGGCGTTTCTGAGTCTGGGGTTTTAGAAATCTCCCGTTGCTTGCTTAGCGGGTTTCCAGTAAGTAGCAGCTAATTGCCCCGAAGTAACAAAATCCATCAAGCTGCATGTCATGCTCCACCTGGAGGACCTTGCAGCCCACCCGTGGGGCCCGGTCAGGCCTGGCTAATCGCCCCAGCTGTGGCCCATGAGCCTCAGTCTCCTCACCTTTGAAATGGGCGTAATACCCCCTTTCCTTGTCGGCTCGGACGTACAAGCTGCGTGTGTTTTGGAGCCTGGGAAGGACAGTGTGTGTTCCTTGCGACTTGAGTGGGTTTATGTCCACTCAGAAGGAGGAGAAATGCAGGAAGCAGCTTGACACACATCTCTAGCCTAAGGGAGGTGAATGGATCCAGTCTGTCCCTGGGGGTGAAACCAGGGCATGGGGCTGTGTGCCCAGTCCTCAGAGTCCAAATTCAGGTCCACTTGCTCTGGGAGAGAATCCAGGCTTTTCCGTCTCGGGACAGGGAGGGTTGGAGGCATTTGCCCCCGATGCCGCAGCCCTAACCGCATTGGTCTTTCCAAAGTCCAGTCGAAAGGTCCTCTGTGCTGTGGCCACACAGGCAGAGTCGGGCCGAGGGGAGCACTGAGGCTGCCCAAGGCTGGGCTCTTGAGGTGTAAACCCCAAGGGTTGCCCTGGGATGGCACATTATAAAGACGTGTCAGAGCCAGAGACGTCCTGGTCTGGCAGCAAGGCTCCGAGAGAAAGACTCCGAGAGAAAGACTGCTATTGTCCTCACTTAAGAAGACCACACCAAGGCACAGGGCGGCCGCGCCCCAAGTCCCAGCTAGGAAGAGGCAGAACCGGGACTCAGCTCCCGCCGTCTGCCCCCCGAAGCCCACATTCTCAGTAACTGCTACGCGGCCTCTGATCAGCCACAAAAACGTAAAAATACCTATGGGACCAAGTGCTTCGCCAGGGACCACAGGAAGCCTCACGAGCCAACCAAGCCCTGGGCAGGCTCGGGGCCTCGGGGCTCAGCTTCTCTACCCTGGAGAGGAAGAAGCTGGAATAAGCAAGGAGTTTGCAATCTGTGTTCCATGGAACCTTTAGGAGTTCCTCAAAAGATTGACATAGCTGGTGAAAGAAGGCAGGGCTCCAACCCCACCTTCAGCCGGCTCCGTCTTAGCTGGTGCACACGGGACCTCCTGCATCAGGGAGCTGCGTGCGTACTGAACACACTCCGCACGTGGGCTCAGCTGCCCGCGGTTACGCGGGGTGATGGCCGCAGGTGTAGACCCTTCGCTCAAAGACAATTACATTATAAGATACATAAGCCAACACTTTCACGTTGTCGCCCCTTCGCTCGAATGGGTTTCAGTGTAGACTCCGTTGGAAAGCTTCCCCGAGGGGCCTCCGAGGCAGGCAGAGACCACCTTTCTGGGCAAGCCCCCAGGCTGCCCCAAGGTGCCAGTGAGCAGAGCACAGGGGCCTTGCACAGTAGCTGCTGCCCCAGGGGCCAGGCAGCCAGCAGCAGTGCCCTGCTAGTCCCAGCAAGGGTCCCCGATTTTCCTCAAGGCACACAGCAAGGGAGTGGTGGGGCAGGCGTCCAGCCTGGACGAATCCAGGTTCTGATGTGATGGCCACCATCTCAGGTTTGGTCTGGTCTCTGGTGATAGACCTCTGCAGAGCATTGTGGGGGCCTGCTGGCCTTGGTCTGGGAACCCTATCAACACCAGATGTGAACCCTAAATAGAGTACAGCTACCTAAGCCGCACTCTGAGGAGAGTGGGGTGGGGGGCAGCTGAGGGTCCCACAGGGCTCTGCCCACACCCTATTCTCAGGCTCCTGCAGAGGCCCAGCCTTAGCCCAGTGCAGTCAGGAGCCCCAAGCCTGGCTGTGGACTCCCAGCTTCCAGCTGGGCCAATGACCTGCTGTGTGGCCATGGGCAAGTGGGTTTCCCTCTCTGTGCCTCAGGCTCCCCCTAAAACAGACCAGGGCAGTGGTTACCCATCCTGGACCACCTCCCCTCCCACTCACTGTCTTGCAGCCCAAAGGCCTGGTTTATTTGTCTTACAGATTGATTTCATTTGAGCGAAGGGTCTGCATGAAGCCAGTATGGAACCCATGAGTTAGGTCATCGGAGCGCCCTCCCAAGGAGGAGAAGAGGGAGTGGCTGCCTCAGGCCTCCTCCTGCTCCCCGCAAAATTGTGGAAAAGCCATTCTCCATGGGCACCCAGATTTCCTCTGCTCGCCGTGGCAGAACAGGAAAGTGGGGGCTGCTCATGGCTCCCCTCCTCCCACTCCTGGCTTCTGAAAGTCTGTAAATCAAGGGCCATAGACACTTCCCGGGAGACCATGCGGGTGAAACACAGTGAGACTGGGGAGCAGTGCCCCCCCGGATCACAGCTCCCCACAGCGTACAGTGCTCTTTCCTGGGCAGACGAGGGTCACAGTTAAGAGTGTAGATGCTAGGCAGACTCTCTGAGTTCGAGCCTCAGCCCTGACCTCTGCTACCTGGTAACCTTAGGCAAGTTGCTTAACCTGACTGCCTCAGTCTCCTCATCTGTACACGAGGGACAGCAAGAGTGTCTGAGGGTGGCTGCCAGGATACAGTGAATCCCTGTGTGTAAGAGACTTGGCTGGGGTAGCAGTGAATGTTAGCCACGATGATGAGGAGATGATGACAGTGATCTCACGCCAGTCTGTCACCAGCCCTGCGAGACAGGCAGAGCAGGGCCCTTGTACAGATGGGAAGACTGAGGCCCAGGTAAGTTCAGCAGCACACCCATGCTGCCAGAGCCAGCCCAGGTGTAGGCCCAGAGGAAGTGAGAATTCTAGAGCTGACGGGCTTTCCGTGGCCTCTCACCATAGCCAAGCAGGGCATCCGTGGCTGAGCTGGTTCTGGAACCCAGGGCTCCTGACTCCCAGGCCAGTGCTCCACAGACCACAAGACTCAGCCAGGAGAAACTAAGTCTCTGGGTCAATACGTTTTGGAAGCAATGCGTGGTGTCTCCGATCCTCAGAGACAACTCATTAGCTTTTCAAGGCTCTGACAAGCTCTGCAATGGAAAAAAACTATTTCCCTTTTTTCCATCTTGTGTTTCTCAAACGTGATTGACCCCAGACCCTTTGTATTCAGTCCCATGGAGCGCCCTCGGAGAAATGTTGGGGTGGGGACTCCTCCGGCTGCTTTCTTCAGAGGCCCCACACCAGTGGCTCTCTGAGGATTCAAAGCGTGCCACGTTCCTGATGGCGTTCAGCCACGGAAGGTCCTTGGGGCTCTCGGGGGATTCGCATGTGCCTTGAGAAGCGAGGGGAGCCAGATACGAGGCAGTGGAGTCTGCACCTCCCTCTGCGTGAGCCTCGCCTTTGCTCAGAAATCCTGAGTTCGTGGCAACATCTGTTGAAGGTGGAGGCAGATTGGCTAAGAAACGCCAACCCTGGGTGTTCATTTTGCTGCTGTCTGAGGTCCCAGGGGTAGACAGAGGGGCCGAGCCCACTGCCACAGGGCCCTGAGGCAGGGAGAGGAACGGGCCTGCCTCCTGTCAGGACATCTGGCCTTGTCACCCCACCAGCTCAGAGCTGCCTAACTGCTTCCTTGGGACAGGCCAGCGATGCTGGAGTCACATCCAAATGGGCTGCAGGCCTGCACGGTGCTAGCGTCCTTCCTTGTTAGGAAGCCGATGTGTGTGTGTATGGTGGGAGGGGGCTTGGAATGAATGGTTCTGGGCCAGGGAGGTCAGAAGGCCACTCTGACGCTGTCACTGTGGTGACCAGGAAGGAGGCTCCCTGTAAGCCAGAGGGAGTTTGAGAGCCATCTGCAAACCGATTGCAGCTCAGAGGTATGAACCATTCATTCCCAGGTTCCCTCGGTGTGTGTGTGTGTGTGTAAGAAACACACACTCACTGGTTTTAGCGACAGCTGGAACCCCGTGGAGTCTATAAAAACCAAGCAACGCAGGGAGGGGTGTGGAGGAACAAGCCAGGCTTGGGAGCCAGGTCTTTGGGCTTGGCCACTTAGCTGTGTGACCCTAAGCCAGTCCCTTAGTCCCTTGGAGCCTCAGTTTACCCCTCTGTAAAATGGAGCTGAAACGGCCTATCTCCCAGGCTGCTGGAGAGGTGAATCGATGGTTAGAAGCTGCTAGCCGCAGCGCTGCAGGAGACGCGGCTCAGAGCAAGCGTGGGCCAGCAGGAGAGAACACAGGCCCGCCCTGGGCGTTTCTGAGCTCCACATTCCCGTCTGTAAAATGGGCCTGTGGGAACCTCGCGCCCACCTCCCAGGGAGGATGCAGCGTGCTCACGGATTGTGGAGCTGCAGGCAAGCGTTAGCAGCGGGACCTGGGGCCTCTGGTGGGAGCTGGAATGACTTGGACTCACGGGGCCACTGCCCAGCATGTTGAGGGCGACCAGGACTGCGCCGGGCACTTACATGCTTCATTCCCACTCGGCCTCAAACCCAGAGGCCCCTGTGGCCAGGGCAGCAGGACTGAAGTCAGCCTACAGGTGGCCTGAGAGCCCAGCCGGGTGACTCAGCCTGTTTTCCTGGCCTTGGCCCTCCCCCCACCCCCCCACCCCCCCACCCCACCCCCAGCTCAGAGACTGGGAGGGTGGGAGGGAGCGGGGAGGGAGTGCTCCACCTGCAATACAGGTGCTGATGGGCCTGACAAAGGGAGAATCACCCTGTCCCAGGAATCCCAGAAGACACAGGGTCATCAGTGCAGATGCCCAGGGAGGCGGGGAGGGTGTCAGGCTGAGGACAAAGAGATGGGCAAGCAAATGCTACAAACCAAAGCCCTTTTTCAAAATACAAGAGCCCGGTGTTCAGCATTCACCAGCACAGCGCTGGTTTAGGGCTCGCTAGGTACCCAGGTTACCACGGGGGCAAAAACAGGCCCATCTACCGTCCTTCTGGAATGTACGGTCTAGACTCTAAGCAGGGGTTCTCAACCTCGGCTGCACAGTAGAATCACCTGGGAATCTCTTTAAAATCCTGATTTCTGGGCCTCCTCCTCCAGAAATTCTGTTTCTTTGTTAGGGGGTGGGGCCACAACATTAGTAGCAAAGAAGCAGAATTTCCGGAGGAGCAGGCCCAGAAAGCAGGATTTTGAAGAGATTCCCAGGTGATTATACTGTGCAGCCGAGGTTGAGAACCACTGAACCAAAGGGAGAAACGGATGCTCATCAGATAATTACACAACCTTAATCCCAGCCCTGAGGCAGGCGATGCAGCTGGGTTAACGTGTGAGCATTGAGTGTGAGCGGGAATGTGAGTGTGTGACGGGGTGACGGGCCTACGCTAGTGACCAGAGAAGGGTTCCATGAAAGAGGAGAGATTTAAGGGGACCCTGAGGTTTCGTAGGAGTTCGCCAAGCCGAGAAGACAGCAGCAGGCCGCCTTTGGGGCAGAGGGCAGCAGGTAGAGCAGGTGGCGATGGGGCCGGGGAGGCAGGATTGCTGGGTGCCCAGGTGTGAGGGAACGGGGAGAGAGACGAAGGGGAAGCTGGCAACGTCGCTGGTTCCCACAGACCCTTGTTCTAGAAGGAGCTTGGACTTCGTCCAGGGAGCCAGTGAAGGCTGTTGAGCAGGAGCGATGCCCAGACATAACCCAATTTTAACAACATCCAGACGGCCCTGGCTGGTTTGGCTCAGGGGATAGAGCGTCAGCCTGCGGACCGAAGGGTCCCGGGTTCGATTCCAGTCAGGGACATGTTCCTCGGTTGCAGGCTCCTCTCTGGTCCGGGCCCTGTTGGGACTCATGCAGTAAACAACCAATCGATGTATTTCTCTCACATCGATATTTCTGTCTTTCCCTCTCCCTTCCACTTCTCTCTAAAAATCAATGGGAAAATATCCTCGGGTGAAGATTTAAAAAAGAAACAAAATAAAAACATCCAAACAAATGGAGTTGTCCGTCCGTCCCCTACAACTTGGGCTTTTACCACCACTGATGGCAGTAAGCATCACCACGAGGCAGGCCTGGCTGATGAAGAGGTGACAGGCTTGACTTGACCGCCGACCTAGGGACTCCCTTGGTGGCAGGGCAGATGGACAGAGCGGCACACGGGCAGGGTCAGCAGGACATGAGGAGTAAGTGCTGGGTGGACAGTGCACACAGCAAGCGGGGTGTCCATTGGGGGCGTGTAGAGAAAGGCAGGCTCCCAAGGGCCTCCCTCTATGAAACCACTAAGACTGGAATAAAATGTACTTTTTAATGCATGGCTGGCCTCAGCAAAAGTAAGGGAAATCCCCAAGGCACCCCCACCCCAAAACCAAGAGCCCTGAGCTAATTCCAGAGCAGGAGCAGTGAGCAGTAGCCAGATACAAAAGCGGGTGTCTGTCCAGGCAGATCTGACATCAAGACTGCTAATGGGGGAGTAAACTTTGGGGTGTGGCAGAGCGAAGGGACAGAACCCACCTCTCTCTCATCCTCCTGGGCCCCAGCGTCCCATAAGATGAAATATGAGGTCAGCATGCAGAAACTAAAGCACATGTAAACCTCCAAGGCCTTTCAGATAGAGAAGTTGTCTGAACCAAATACAAAATAATATAAATTCAATATTCAAAAAAATTTCAGATAAAATCATAGAAGGAGCAAATAGCAAGAGATGATCTAAAAAGACCAGGCAATCTTGAAAAACAACCAAATAGAACGTTTAAGAACAAAAATATGTCATTGGTAGCATTAGAAAAAAATAAAAGGATGTGTTAAATAGCAGACAAATAGCTGAAGAGATTTTTTTAATGAAAAAAAAAAAATGGGAAATTACCCAGAATGCAATGCTGGAAGATAAGTTGTTAAAAGCTCTGAAGGAGAAATTAGAGCTTTCCGGTTCTACAATAGCCCACTGGCCACAGATGGCAAAGTAAACGTAAATTTATATTAATTAAAATTAAGTAAAATTTAAAACTTGGTTCTTCAGTTGCACCACCTACATTTTAAGAGCTTATAGCCACATATGGCTGACAGCTGTCACATTGCACATTGTAGATTACACGTCTCCCTCATTACGGAGAGTTCTTTCGGACAGTGCTAGGTTACAAGAAGGGAAGACGAAGTCCAGTCCCCGAAGGAAACAGAGAATGGAGAAGAGGTCGTATTTTAAGAGATAATGGTCGAGAATATTCCAAAAATGAAGCCACAGATATGGGAAGTGACTATCAACCAGAATAACTAAAAAGAAATCCACATCTAGCCGCATCATAACGAAAAACACCCTGCATCATAATGAACATTAAAGACCAAGAGAAAACCTTAAGAGTAACTAACACAAGAGAAATGGGACTGGCAGCTGACATCTCTTCAGCGAAATGGAAGGCAGCAGAAAGTGGAGCCATGGCCTCAAAGCACTGAAAGAAAATAGCCATCAACCTAAAACCATATACCCAGCAAAACGTTTTGGAGAAAAGGGGTGAAATGGACTTTTTTCAGATAAACCAAAGTTACTCTTAATCAGAGACACTTTTTAAAATATATGTGTTTTTATTTATTTCAGAGAGGAAGGGAGAGGGAGAGAGAGAGATAGAAACATCAATGATGAGAGAGAATCATTGATTGGCTGCCTCCTGCACACCCCACCCTGGGGATGGAGCCTGCAACCTGGGCATGTGCCCCAACTGGGAATCAAACCATGACCTCCTGAGCCACACCAGCTGGGCCAGAGGAACTTTTAAATCAGGTTCTTCATTATCGTAGAAATAATGTCTAAGCCACAAGAAGAAATAAAGAACAGAGAAATTGGTAAACCTGTAGATACATTATTTTAATATTTAATATTATCAGTATAAAATAATCATGATGACAATGTCTCAATTGTGGAGGATTTTTAAAGGACATAATTCAAATACTGGATAGGGTAGGGTTTAGTCAGGAGACGTGATCAGAATGAATGTTTTTAATAATCTCACCGTTTAAGAGAGGGTATTAAGATACTGATCAGCCCTGGCCGGTTGGCTAAGTGGATAGAGCATTGGCCTGGGGACTGAAGGGTCCCAGGTTCAATTCCAGTCAAGGGCACATGCCTGGGTTGTAGGCTTGGTCTCCAGTGGGGGAGACTTTGCAGGAGGCAGCCAATCGATGATTCTCTCACATTATTGATGTTTCCATCTCTCTCTCCCTCTCCCTTCCTCTCTGAAATCAATAAAAGTATATATTTTTTTAAATGCTAGGTTTCAAGTTAAATATTCAGGATGTTTTCAAGGGCAAGCATTAAAGAGTGGCTCAGGGCCTCCGCGTGTATCAGAATCACCTGAGGGGCTTGTGAATTAAGACACAGATGGTTGCCCGGCCCAACCCCAGCGTTTCCGTGTCGGGAGACCTGGGCAGGCTCCTGGGGTTTCACTCCTAACGGCTTCCCAGGTGTTGCTGGTGCTGCTGCCTCAGGGACCACACGTCCGGGATGGCTGAACCCGAAACAGAGAAGCAGGGGCTGCACCTCCAAACCCACTGAGGGGGTGGGAATGAGATGAGGAAACAAGCAAAAAATCTCCCACCCAGGCAAGTAAAAACATCATGTGGGCCACATATGCAGTTTTGGATTCTGCAGTGGCCATATTAAAAAATAAAAAGAAAACAGGTGCAATGCATTTCAGGAATATCTTTTATTTAACCCACAGACCCAACATAGTATCACTTAAATATGTGATCATAAAAAGTAACACCATAGTTTACATCGTCTTATACTCAGCCTTCAAAATCCAGTGTGTGCTGTGCACCGCCAGCCCTTTGACCGGGGACGAGCCACCTAACCGGGGTTCAGTAGCCACACAGGGCTGGTAGCTGCTGTTCTGGACAGAGCCCGTCTCGACTGTAAGTGCCATGAGCCTGCAGAGGTCAGAGACCCCAGGCCATCGTTGTATGCCAGGTGCCTGGCTGAGCATTTTGTATGCTTCATACAGCCTCTCATCGGGTCCTCACATAGACCTGCGTGATTCGACATCGTTATCATCCCATTTCACAGATGTGGAAAGTGAGGCCGAGGATATTGGAAACACTTTCCCAAACCCAGGTCTCTCATATCCCAACGCCACCCTCAGAACCTCAAGGTTTCTGTAAAGGATGTTCTATCACAGGCCAGACTATTTTAGGATTTGGGGACAGAATCTGTCACAACTACTCACACTGCCAGTGCAGCAGGAGAGCAGCCTTAGACCACACGTGGCAAATAGGTGAGGTCGTGCCCCACTCACCTTTTATTGAGACAAGCAGGCTGCGAGCTGACTGTGGCCCACGGGCCAAAGTGTGCCAGTGCCTGAGCCAGGCTGACACCCTGCGCGGGGGGGTTCAGCTGGGGGAACCCTAACTGCTGACCATCTGGGGTGCCCTCGTGCCTGTGTTGGGGTGGGCGGGAGAATGCAGTCTCTCCTCCAAAGTCTCACCGTGTCCCGCCTCTTCGTGTTCAGCAGCATCCAGAGTGGCTGCCTCCTGGCTGCCCCTCCTGAGACGCTGCCCCGGCCCAGCCAGCCCTCCAGGTCCTCAGCGCTCACAGAGCTGCCTGGCTATAAACATGAGTGATCCCCCCTCAGGGCTGAGACAGGGGAAATAGCAGCCGGACTGACGGGATCCCGGCCATAAAACCTGGCCCTCTAATGCCAGCATGTGGAAATTGCCTTTAATTCATGGTGTCTGACCCCAAAGACACCCCCCACCCCCCCCCACCCCCATCGCCAGCATCTTCTCCTTGGAGTTCAGCCCCGAGGCGGCGCGCTGAAGGGCTGTGTTTGCTCAGAAACCGAACCGTGTGCTTTGCTCCTGTGAACTCTGCATTCCTGGAGCCTGGCGTCCGTAAATAATGCGAGTGCAGAGTCGGGCCGAGGCTGTTAGAACCCCCGGCACCGGCTCCCAGGGACGCACACTCGCAGGAAGCGTGCTGGGTTCTCGTCTGTCCAGGGATCCGCCAGGCCCTCTCTGCCCTCATGCGCTCCGTCCTCCTTCCCGCTGTCCCTTTGTATTTGCTGTTTCTATGGCAGGATTTCTCTCCTGAAGACTTGCTCTTCGAGTCTCTCTCTTCCCCTCCCTCCCTCCTTCTCCCTCCCTCTCTCTCTCTCTCCATCTCTGTCTCTGCCCATCTTCTCCCAGTCTTCCCCTTCCCATGCCCCTTTACCTCCCTCCCTTGGGGAGACTGAGCTTGGCACAGGACACACAAGCCCACCCTCACCTCCCCGACAGCGGCCCCTCCCTCCCGGACCCAGCGGGGGTCTGGCTGGGGCAGCGAATTCCTGCCCAGGTGGGAGTCTCGAGGCCTGGGACTGGGTTCCCTCCCCAGGCACCAAGCCGAGCTCAAGCCACACTCCTCCCGGGGAAGCAGGGGGACCGGGGCAGCCACACCTGCATTCTGGGTGTAGCCATTGCTGAAGAACAGGGTTGGAACTTGCTGGTGAACAGACTTTTTGTCTGCGAGGGCAGCTCCAGAAACTGGCTTCGCTTTGTCCTGAGAATTCAGCCAAGATGACCGGCTGCCTCGTTCGAGATAGTGAAACACGGGGACGGGACGTGGCCCAGACAGGAGGCAGGCGGGTGGCATAAAGGGCGAGCGGCCATCCCTGAGGCCTGTGCAGTGGGAAGACCGTGCGGGCTGCTCCCGGCGGCAGGGGTGCCGTGAGAACAGCATGTCACAGGACAGACACGGGGTGCAGCGCGTGGGTCTGCGTGTGCTTGTATCCTGGACACGCGTGTCTCCCAGCGTGCTCTTAGCTAAATACTAACAGCTGCTGCCTGAGGCTGCGGGATCTGGGGCCATGCCCACCTTGTTTTATTTGTATTCTCTTCTGGATTACGTATTTTAAATTCTTTTCTTTGTGTAATGGGGGAGTGGTGGCAAAACAAAACAAAGGCCATTCTGATTTTTTTTAAATATGTTTTTATTGATTTCAGAGAGGAAGGGAGAGGGAGAGGGAGGTAGAAACATCAGCGACGAGAGAGAATCGTTGACTGGCTGCCTCCTGCACGCCCCCCACTGGGGATCGAGCCACAGCCGGGGCATGTGCCCTGACCAGGAATCGAACCATGGCCTCCTGGTTCATAGGTCGATGCTCAACCATGCCAGCTGAGCCATTTTGATTTTTAAAAGAAGAAATGCATGTGGGGGGAGGAGACATCGCTGCCCTCCTCCTGCAGGGGGAATACAGGCTCAGGGGGTGCAGCCTGCCCGTCCCTGCCCCCTGCGAACCCCCCTGCCCCTACCCACCTCTCCCCAGCATGACCTGTGTGTGCTGGTAGCCCAAGCATGTGTGTGTCCTCCCCAGCCTGCGCTTGTGTGTTGCAGACTCGGACAGCCAGTGCAGCCCCACGAGGCAGAGCCTCAGCCTGTCGGAGGGCGAGGAGCAAGTGGACCGGCTGCAGCAGGTGGAGCTGGTCAGGACCACCCCCATGTCCCACTGGAAGGCGGGCGCCGTGCAGGCCTGGCTGGAGGTGGTCATGGCCATGCCCATGTACGTGAAGGCCTGCGCGGAGAACGTGAAGAGTGGGAAGGTAGGGCGCCTCTGGGACCCCAGTGAGACTCCCCCAGGCCCTCCCATGAGCTTTACCAACCCTGAGCTGGCCTGCCCCACCCCCACCCCGACTCCCACCTCAGGGAGAGGAGGAGATGTAACCCAGGGGCCGCTGATCTGGTGCAGGCGCCAGTGTTCCCAGTAAACCCTCCGTCTCCCCAGCAAGTCCCAGCCCTCCTGAGCTCAGCCTCCTCCCCTTAAACCGGGATGAGCCTCCCTTTACCTGGGAGGCGGGGCTCCCGGGAGGGCTCTTTCGGCCTGAATG
>PVJC01037833.1:0-17040 GCA_004026665.1 Murina feae
ACAATTGAAAAATAACAGTATTTTGTAAGTTATATTACCTTTCTCAAAATATTATCATTGGAGGGACAAAAATAAAACTAATAATTAGTTTTATTAAAAAATAATTTCAATAAAGGTTAAAAATTAAATGATACTAATTTTGATGTTTCTATATTATTTATGTAGATCTCCTGTATGAACCTTATTTTGTCCACAGAAAAAAAGGCAAGTTAATTTGAAGATATCCTGTTATACTTATTTTATTAATATATGTATAGTTGGTAATTTCATTTTGTTTTATTCTAGATTAATTTATAGAAATGCAATATGTATGTACTGAAGATATTTTTTTTTATTACAGGAATGATACAAAAAGTAAAGAATAGAGTTCTGTGCATTGAACATAATGTGAGTTATTAATTAAAAAGAAACTTTACATCAAATAAGATAACTGATGGTTTAAAACTACATGAAGACTCTTCCTTTTTTATGTTTGCAACTAAATGTTACCTTCATTTTAATTATGAAAACTTTAATTTTCAAATAATTCAATGTATCGCTCACAATCTTTATATGAGCACACTTAACATGATGGTCAGGAAGACAAATTTTTTCAAGTGGATACAGATGCCAGCTGAGCCATCCACAATGTTAGCTTGGTAATAAATTTACTTCACATTGAGTAAAAGGATCAGAAAATTAAATGGCATAAAGCCTTCATTCGATTAAGGTAATTATAGCCTATTCCTGACAGCAGGTCAAACTAAAACAATCTGGAATATAAAAAAGTTTTCTGTAATTTTAGCATTTGTTTCCTTTTTCCGTGTATGGGCTTGACAGGTATGACAGGTGAAACCTACTTATATTCTGTCTTTATACAAGTAATGACTGAATCAAAGAAGCAACTAAAATATTCTATTTTCTGATAATCAATCATAAATCATCTTATATTCAACATCTTTGATTATTTTTCTTCATTTAGAAATAAAAGTATACTTGACCAGCCCTTGCTGATTTGGCTCAGTGATAGAGCATCAGCCTGTGGACAGAAAGGTCCTGGTTGCAGGCTCCTCCCCAGCCTGAGTCCTGGTTGGGGCTCATGCAGGAGGCATCCATCTGTGTGTTTCACTCACATAAATATTTCTCTCCATCTTTCCCTCTCTCTTCCACTTTCTCTAAAAATTAATGGAAAAATATTCTTAGGTGAGGATTAAAAAAATTATATTTGACCAAATTATCATACATGTAGTCATGTAAAAAACCCAGTTTAATCACTCCTGGGTCCAAATCCCAAAAAGCAGTTGAGTAGTTTCAACTTCCAAAGAAGACATACAGAAAGAAAATAATTTAAATAATCTTTTCTTTTACAGAGCCAATAAAATTCTTATCTAATCTAATAAAAGAGTAATATACAAATTAACCTTCACTCCATCACACCCAAAGCCACGCCCACCATCCATTCAGGAGTAAATATGCAAATTATCTCAACTAAGATGGCAGCAGCCACAGAGCTGGAGTTGCCCCGGGCAATGGAGGAAGCCAGGGCCCTATAAGCCCTGAGTTCTACTCAAGTCTATAAAGTTTCAATTATGGAAGATAAACAAACCCCAGATATCTGCCAGGCTGGGACCTTGGGTTGTCAGGGGCAACTCAGGCTTCCAGAGGGGGACCAAGGCAACAAAGTTTCAATTATAGAAGTTAAATTTCAGATAACTGCTTCCAGCCAGGCACCCCACTAGGGACCCAAACCCTGAGGGGGCTGTGGGCAGCCTGAAAATGGCCCTCAGCCCCTCACCCAGCCTGGCTACACCCCCATGGTGTGAGGGTCCCCACTGAGGGGCTTGGCAAGCCTGCAAACAGTCATCAGCTCTTCACCCATGCTGCCCAGGTACGCCAGCAGGTGGACATCCCCCTAGGGGTCCCAGACTGCGAGAGGGCACAGGCCAGGCCGAGGGATCCCCAGTAGTGCACAAATTTTTGTGCACCAGGCCTCTAGTTTTATATAAAAGAAAACTGCAAAATATCTCTATTACTATAATATTAATTGACACAATTAATTTGGTTCTAAATTATCTAGAAGCAGCTTCAATACTCAATTAGTGAAGAAAGATATGACTGAAGCAAACAAAAAAGTGCTAGACTAGAATATATTTGAAGAGTTGTTTTGTAGATTCAACAAGATTTGAAAAATACCTGCTCATGAGCATTTGTTTGACATGGATTGTAGAATTGAGCACTATTTGGAGATTTCTAAGATCCATTCTAGGATGGTGATGCAAATAAATCCCAATGGACACCAACTTTTAAATTTTGCACATTATTCATTCTCATGAATTCATAATTTTTTCATGTCTCATTTGGCAATATTGACCCAGTCTTTTTGTTTCTTACTTTTCCTTTTTCCTTCACTTTCATGCT
Organism: Murina feae; assembly: GCA_004026665.1. Lineage (NCBI taxonomy): Eukaryota > Metazoa > Chordata > Mammalia > Chiroptera > Vespertilionidae > Murina > Murina feae. Next base: position 2,398 of record PVJC01037833.1, read on the forward strand.
TTGGTTCATCAAAATAGATAGTAAATTTCAGCCATTTGTCAAACACTCTGATTCATACATGTCATAAATATTTAGCATTAATATAGTTATTGATTGTGGAATTTCTAGAAAATTCTCAAATGTTCACTTATTTTCTTATTAAAAATTGGTAGCAATCTCTTTTTTGCTTTTTTTAAACAATGGATTTAAACATTTCATTATTAAAATAACTTAGGACACAACTGAGAAATGAGAGAAATCAATGTCAACATGACTATACCACAAAAGCTAAAAATGACACTGCTTTTTCCCTTCATTTTTCAGCTGTGTTAACAATAAAGTTTGGTTTTAAATTACTCTGAAAATTTACATATATACTTAAGAATGCATACACATTTTATTTATACACTAATTACATAAATAAGTTAATGGGAAAAATAGTTGTTAAGCAACTGAATTGTGAAATACATGTTACTATTTTCTATTCATAGGATTTAATTTTAAGCAGATATATTCCTTCCAATATATTCTAATTTGTTTTTATTTTTAAGTTCTAAACTTTTAATTAATATTCTACATATTTAATTCATAATGAAATGTTTAAATGCATTGTTTAAAAAAAGAAAGAGAAGTGATTTATATTTACTTTTATTAAGAGGGTACAAATACCCTCTTTAACTATGTTTGAGAATTCTTTAACTATTCCATAATGAATAGTTGTAAAAATACTAGATACTTACATTTATGTATCCAAGTGTTTGACAAATGGCTGAAATTTGTTGTTGACCTGATTTACACCTATGTAATTATTATGTACTAGAATGGACAAACCCTTTTCCTACATAAACATATGTGTACCTCTACCTTTGATAACTTCATGGCCAAAAAAAAGGGAGAGGGGTTGAAATAACTTTCTTTCATCACTATCATATCAGCTTTCTTTTCTCATAGATATTAGCTTATATCTCAGTTTATTTTCATCAATATCATTTATCTATCCTAGAATTATTGCAAAACCTAAACAAAAATCTGCTCTTGCTCTAACTTCACCAACATTTTTTTCTTTTTTTTCTAATTATCTTCAGTGAGAATAAACAATCACTTGCAGATTTAAATGCTAAAACTAATGTGGCTGGAGAATACATGGAGGAACAAATGACTAGACATACATGTTTAGATTAGAAAAATATTATATTGGATAAAGAACACTGAATTATTATGGTAAAATTACTTCATTCTAGTTTGTGGAATGGGTGAATTTTTAAGATAATGAGTGCTATTTCTTCCCCCAGTTAACCAATTACTAAAGAAAGATAGAGTAATTCTCCCCCTCCCTTCATAGGCATTTAGGTAGTCATGTTCTGATATCCTGGGATCTTTTTCGCAGAATAGAATGTTAACTTTTGTGTTCTATGAAGTGTGGTGGAAACAGAAAGTAAGATGAATTAAAGTGTATTATCTTACAAACTAAACAAATTGAAGTGAAAGTAGATTAGAAGTTTCTTAGGGCCAGGAGTGGTTATAGGGGAGAAATAGCTAAAGTATATGTTGTAACTTTGGATGGGTGATGATAAAGTTCTAAAATTGTGGTGATGATTCCCTCTTATCTAATAAAAAGGGAATATGCTAATTGACCCTCACACCATCGCAAAGATGGAGGCACCCACAGCCAATAAGGAGGGAATATGTTAATTGACTGCCCTGCCCTCAAAGATGATGGTGCACACAGCCAATAAGGAGGAAATATGCTAATTGACTGCTCCTCTCTCAAAGATGGTGGTGCCCAGAGCCACAAGATGGTGATGCCCAGAGCCACAAGATGGTGGAGCCCAGCCCTCTCCGCCATCCTGGGTGGCAGGCACCCAGCCACTCCGCACACCTGCCTCCAGAGTCCCCCAGTCCTCTCAGTCCCCCAGCCACCCAGGGTCGGCCCAAGGCACAGGAAAGCCTCAGAGGGCACCTGCCCAGCCACCCAGGGCCACCTGAGGCTCAGGTAACCAGGGCTGGTCAAGGCTTAAGATGCTGGCAGTGGCAGCAGAAGAGGTGTGATGGAGGCGTCACTTTCCCCTGATTTCTGGGTTGCTTTCCACTCCTGAGGTCTCCTGGACTATGAGAGAGGGCAGGCCAGGGTGAGGGACCTTCCCTCCAGTACATGAATTTTCATGCACCAGGCTTCTAGTGGTTATAATAAAAGCCATTGAGTCGTACACTCCAAATGAGTTGTATGGTATGTAAATGTTGTTATAATGAAGTTATTTAAATAAAAGGAATGGGATAAAAAAATATAAAAGGAGATTTGTGATAATCTGAGCTATCCAGAAGTAAATGAGTCAGTAGATTTCATTGTGTAGACATAGATCATATGTATTTTGCTTCTCACAGAATTTTCCATTAAGATAATTTCATAAAAAACAAAGTACAATTTTAGTAACAAATGCTTATATAAATGTTATTAACATAATTATCAAATATACTTACTTTCATTTATATATTTTGGAGGATTACTATAGTACTAGATGATTGGTATCCAAATCTTGTTGTACATGAGAATAACTTGTAAAACTCAGATTTCTGGCCCTATATAAAATGCATGAGCTCTAACCGGTTTGGCTCAGTGGATAGAGCATCGGCCTGTGGACTAAAAAGTCCCAGGTTCGATTCCAGTCAAGGGCATGTACATTGGTTGTGGACATATCCCCGGTGGGAGGTGAGCAAGAGGCAGCTGATTGATGTTTCTCTCTCATCAATATTTCTAACTGTCTTTCCCTCTCCCTTCCTCTCTGTAAAAAAATCAATAAAATATATTTAAAAAATGCATGAATAAGAATATCTAGGGAATTATCAGGAAGATGGCTGTATTTTTATTAATATTCTATGTGATTCTCATTCTATGGTCATGGCTAATCAGTCAACAATCCACAGAGTTGAATTTGGTAATCACTAGGATAAATTTTTACCATTATTTACATCAAGTTAACTGAAATTTTTAGACAACACAGTTAGAAGAAAAAAAATAATTCTAATGTTTCTTAATGTTTTAAGAAAATGTCACAGCATCAAAGAATATACCTAGAAAGTATGAAGCACACTCAAAGGACTTATTCCAGATTTATTTTGACAAAAAAAATAAGTGTTAGATGGCCAACACAATATTAAGTTTTCTCTGGACTTCTGGTAACCTCACCTGAGAGAATCCTGTCTAATAAAAGAGTAACAATGCAAATTAGGTGTCACTCCATCGCAAAGATGGCCACCCCCATAGCCACAAGATGGTGACGCCCAGTGCAGCTCAGCCCCACCACTGAAGTGGTCAGGCCTGTTAGCCAGGCAGGTCGCGGGGGAGGCAGAGGGCCCGAGGTGCAGAACAGGTGATCAGAGGGGGCTAGGGGTCCCCTGTCCAGGCCAGAGGCCTTCACTAGTGGCCTCAGAAATTGGCAAGGGCATAGCCAGTGATTGGAGGTGTATGAGGGTGCCCTACCTAGGCATAAGGCCAGGGCCAGAGGATTCAGGCCTGGGCAGGGGCAAGGCCAGAGATCTTAGGGGGCTGGGCTCCTCAGAGCCAGCAATCAGAGGGGCAGGGGCAGAGCCTGCGATCTCAGGGGTCTGGGCACCAGTGGAGCCAGCAAAGCAGGAGTCTGGGGGTCACCTGCCCAGGCCTGTAGCCTTGACCAGAGGCTGAAGTGGGGCAGGGGTGGAGCCTGAGATCTCAGGGCCTGGGCAGGGGCAGAGCAGGCGAGCCGGCGATCGAAGGGGCAGAGCTGAGCCTATGATCACAGGGGACTGGGCACAGGTGGAGCCGGCAATGCAGGAGTATGGGGGTCCTCTGCCCAGGCATGTAGCCTTGGCCAGAGGCTGTAGTGGGGCAGGGGTGGAGCTGGCTATGGAAGGGGCCTGGTGGTCCCCTGCCAAGGCCCGAAGCCTTGGCCAGAGGCTGCCAATGGGGCAAGGACAGAGCTGGCAATGGCAGGGGGCAGGATCTGGGCCAGTGATTGCAGAGGCCTGGGCTCTGTGAAGCCGCGCTCAGAGGGGCTTGGGGGTCTTCTGCCCAGACCTGCAGCCTCAGGCAGAGGTTGTAGGCCTGGGATGGGTTGGAGTCGACTATTTCAGGAATCTGGGGCTCCCTTGCCCAGGCCTGCATCCTCAGCCAGAGGTTACAGGCCTGGGTAGAGGTGGAGCTGGGATTGGAGGGGCAGGGGTGGAACCAGTGATCAGAGTGCACTACAGAGGAAACACCTTTTCTGACCTCTTATTGGTAAGCTCCCTGTATGCCACTGGTAATATTCTTAGTAACTTGGGTAATAAGAAGCCCTAAAGGTGATCTAGGGTTTTTCCACCACACTCCTGGAGAAAATAAATGAAGGTCCACTGCTGGAGGACTAAGAAATGTCATATCCTGCCCTAGCTGATTTGGCTCAGTGCACAATGCCTCAGCCTGCTGACTGCAGGGTCTGGGTTCAGTTCTGACCAAGGGCATATACCTAGGTTGCAGGCTCCTTCCTCTCTGGGGCCCAGGTCAGGGCTCATGCAAGAGGCAACCAATCAAAGTGTTCCTCTCACTTTGATGTTTCTCTCCATTTTTCCCTTCTCTTCCACATTCTCTAAAAATCAATGGAAACATATCCTCAAGTGAGGATAAAAAAAAAGAAAGAAAGAAAGAAAGAAATGTCATATCCTATGAAAGACACATCTTGAAAATGCCTAAAGAAAGTTGTCATTTCTTCATGGTGAAGGGACTGGAATCCGTGTTGATGAAAACACCTTGGTGGCTGAGGTGACTGGCAGTGGCTCCAGCAGGGGGGTGATGAGGCTGGTGGCTTCCCCTGATTAGCCTGGTCTTCTCCCACAAAGGGAGGCCAGACTGCTGCTTAGACCTGCTCCCCAAGGGGAGTAGGGAGTGGGCCTAAGCCATCAGTAGGACACCCCCTGAGGGCTCACAATATGTGAGAGGGGGCAGGGTGGCTGAAACACCCCCCCCACACACAGTGCAGGAATTTTGTGCACCAGGCCCCTAGTTTACAATAATAAAAAAAGAAAGATGCAAATTGACCGTACCGTCACAATGCCCATACTAGCCAATCAGGGGTGAGTATGCAAATTAACTCAACAGAGATGATGGGGTAATTTGCATATGCAGGGGTCAAGAGGCCGGGGGTGGGACAGGGTGCAGGTGTTCCACATTGCCCCAGCCGCTCCAGGCCTGTGGGCACTGTGAGAAGGCAGAAAGGGGGTTCTGCACTAGAGTGAAGGTAGTGCCGGCAGCCAGGGGAAGGCAGGCCCATTCTTGCAGGAATCTTCATGCATTGGGCCTCTAGTATTACCAAATTGGTGGGGGGATCAAAATCAACTTGATAGGGTCTTTCTTATGGATTTTAATAAACTTATTTATCAATCCTTGGAACTCTCATAATTTATAGCTGGACAACTCCCAATAAATTTCCTACAAGAATGCAAACTTGTGTTTTAGTTCTTTTTCCCCACACACTAATTTTTCTATGTTCAACAGAAAAAAAAATTATGTAAAATATAAGATTCTCGGTGGCATTTGGAGAAGAAAAGTTCACATTTCATATTCCTCACCATAGTGGATATATAAATTTTAATGTTTTAGGAAATTGAAGCATGTAATAGGTTATAACCTTGAAGAGTCAAGGGAACTATCCAAGAATACCTGAGGCATGTGGTATCTGTGTGTGTGTGCGTGCGCATGCAAGCGAGTGCACACACTTATACACCTGTATATAAAGTGTGTCCAAAAGAAATTTAATGGGTTTCAGTTTGCTTTTGCTGAGGCAGGGCATGTTGTGAATATGTATCATGAAGATATTAATCATTGATGCCAAACAGATGAACACTGACTATGTCATAAAGATTCACTTCGGCTTGCATGTCTTCCCATACTCTGTTAGAAAAACTCATGTAGATGAATGCTGACAGAGCTGTGATAAATCATTTAGCTACATTGCTGAGAGGAACAGTGATATTACTAGTCTTTACAAATACAGCAGAACATCAGAGTTTTCCTGCAATAAATAAGATTTAAGTAGTTTTTTATCACATAAAATTTTGATTTTTCATTCAAAATCGTATTTTCAGGTTTCTTCCATTAAGAGACTTCTATGTAAACAAAATAAATTAGCCTTTCACATTACTTGGGACATTTTGCCTAAGATGTTGCTTTAAGCTAGTGACTAGTTATTACAGCAGCTACATGTCAATGCTGTAACAATTTATAACAAGGGGAAAATTAGTACAGACACTATAGACTTTATTAATAATTTCTTACAGCCTAAAATGGAGAACTTGAAACATTTATTGTAATACAACTTGAAAGTAAAATATAGTTGGTGCAGAAAATTTTAGTGTTTTATTTATATCTTCATATTACTCTTGATGGTAAATAATTACACTGTAGCAGGGAGCAATACACACAGTATTCAATTATTGGGACAGAGGAAGGGGTCTGCAACTGTAGCAAAAAGAAAAAACAATACTGTATTTCTAAACATACGAGTTATATTAATAATAGTCCCCTTTGGAACACTAAAAATTGTTACAATTTGAAAACCTGAGGTTATAGCTGAGAAATACTAGATTGCCTTTGGTAAAAATTCAAGTCCTCAATAACTAAAGTTCCCACAAGGAGTTTACAAAATATATTTTGATAGTTCTCAAGAAGAATAAAAGTGTTTATATGACAAAAATATGTAGAAATGTTGTATTGTACCAGACAAAATATTGTTAACATGTTGAAAATCCCTTTTTGTATTGCAAACCATAGAAAAGCCACACACCAATACACACACATGTATGAACACATGAGCATAGAGTAGAGACAGATAAAAAGAGAAAATATAGAAGTATTACTTTGCAACGAAGCACTCCAAAATGCTCCCACAGAGCAGGCAGAAAAGTCAAAGTACAGAGCTGACTGGAAGGCACAGACCCAAAGGCTGGGCCTGACTGCCTGTGTCCACACTGTGAAAAGCGCATCCAGGACAGCTCTGCCCACCCGCCAGGACCTCAGTCTGGAAAGAGCTGCTTTTCCACAGCGTGGAAGAGTGGCTCAGTTCCATTTCACACACACAGAGCAGGGAGCCTGTTCCCTAAAACAATAAAGTGAGCTCAGTAAGGAAATTCAATCCAAGATGAGACTTGTGGAAACATGTAAAATTGAGCATAAAAAGATAGGTTCTACATAACTATAAAAATTCAGTAGTGCAAAACATTTGAAGAAAGTCGACATAGTGGGATGAAAATAAAACACTCAGAAAAAAATTGCATGAGATTGACTAGAGATAATAGGGCAGAATGGAAAGACTATAATATGAATAATTTTGTTATCTACAAATCAACAAAAGTGTGGGTTAAAACCATGAAACAAACGTTTTAAAAATAAAAATAGAAGTACAAGCCAATAAATAAATTAAAATAATGACAGACTACACCTGGTGAAAAATAAATTAAGTGAATTAAGAAAAAGACCATCACAAAAGCAACATTAATATATGAAGAATGAGAAATAAGAGAACTGAACTTTAGATATGTAACATTTAGCAGAAGATATCAGAAAAAAAGAAAAGAGAGGAAATAATTTGAAGGCACTAAATGAAAAACTAATTTCTGAAGTACATGAATTCTCAAATTAAAAATAAAAATTGATAAATTAAAAGTATTTATATTTAACATAATAAAATTTGTAAGCATCACAAATAAAAGCAATGGAAAAAAAGAAATCAAATCTAATAGAACAAAATCTGTGTGTGTGTGTGTATTTCTCAGGAGAAAATTTCCATTATTATATGTTTATGTATGTGAATATATTAATGTAGATAGAGACATATATCTGTATTACTATTTTATAATGTGCATTTATAGTAGATAGGAAAATTTAAATGAAGGAAAATACTATTCTGAAAGAAAAACTCATATAAAATTATTATGTGACTTTTGCCTTTTATAATAATGATGGGGACCTTTTGGGATATTGATTATAAACTATACATAAAGAAATGGGAGACTAAGAGAAAACCTTTGAGCTTCCCCCCTTTTCTGCCTAAGAGATTCAGACAAAGAAACAAACCTGCTTCAGGAAAGCTGTTCACCTTAGCCTGATTTGGATTAAGTATGGTAAACAAGAGGTCTTCAGGCAGGAGCCTATGAACCTAGCACCCTGTGAGCCAATATTTCTGTGTTGCCTGGCAAGAATTTGACTGCCATGTGTGTTCTGCTTTTCCTCAGCTACCTGTAAGTCATATATACTCACTTTGGAAATCTAAGATATCTTTCCACACCTTTTCTCCATTGTCCAAAATGTCATATATACCCAATACTGACTCACTCTTTTTGGAATTTTCCTGCATATGTGAATTCCCTATGAGCATGAATTAAATTTTTATTTTCTCATTTTATTTGTCTCTGTTAACTTGATTAGACCAACTAGAAGAACTTAGAAGATGGGAGGAGAAGCATTATTTTTCTTTAGTCTATACAGTAATATATTTGTCTGCTGGTGATTATCATATAACAGTTGGATTCTTTACTCATTATTTAACAACTAGAGGCCTGGTGCCCGAGATTCATGTGCTCAGGGGGGTCCCTCAGCCTGGCATGCACCCTCTTGCAGTCCAGGAGCCCTCAGGGTATGTTTGACTGCCTTGGAGGCAGGAGAGGCTCCCGCCACCGCTGCTGTGGTCATGAGCCCAGCTTCTGGCTGAGTGGGCAGCTCCTGCTTTGAGCATCTGTCCCCTGGTGGTCAGGGTGCGTCAAAGTGACCAGTTGTTCAGCCTAATTAAGCTAGCTAGCTAACCCTTTCAGTGCAACTAAAAGATACATAATCATCCCTAATGTAAAATAAAATTTAAGAAGTTAAAAATAGCATCCCTACTTACTCCATTATTTTACTCATACATGTTTCAATTTTCATTTTGATCATTTCCAAAGCAAAAGTTATCTGAATGTCATGTCCATTTGAATTGAGGTTAACCCAACTATTACATAGTTTTTCAAAAATTCTGGTATAGTTTTATACTAGTTATAAAAAAGACTAAGATCCCTACCAAACTCACTGAAGTGCAGTGATTTACAAAACAAAACAAAACAAAACAAAAAACAACTTTTATTTCTCTGTCATTTAAAAGTTCTGGTTTACAAAACAAAACAAAAAACAACAACTTTTATTTTTCTGTCATTTAAAAGTCACTTAAAAGCCCTCTGTTACTCAAAAGATCAAAAATCTTGTTTTCTTCCTTGTTCCGCCTGCCATTTGGTATTATTATTACTTATATTTTCAAAACAAAACTAACAGAGAGTGCAGGCAAATCAGCATGCCAGATAACACAAAGGAAGAAGACAGCACAAAAGTTAATGGACTTTTAAGCTAGCTAGGTGGGTACGAAACCCATCCCTTCTCTTCAGACAGCAAATTGAGACACACATAATTAGTAATGACAAGGACGCATGAAAAATGTATTGCCTATTCATGTGGTCCATGAGCATCTGAGTCCATGGAAAAATTATTAATCTTGCCACAGATCTCTATGAGATTATAAAATAAATGTTGATCTTCCCTAAATTTGGCCGCTGCAGTGACAAAGGTATCCCTTCCTCATAATGGAAACATTTAGAGATTTACATGATCACATTTCCAAGGATCTGTTCTTCCTTATAAAGATGATCAACTCCAGACATACCTTATCACTTAATATAAGGACTAACTAATTACAAAGCCTCTAAATCTATACTTGTTTGGATTTTTTTCCTAATACTGTTTGAATATAAAACAAACAAGACACATACAGCAGATAGTCTCCAAAGCTACAACTTCCACAGAAACAAACAAACAAACAAAACGAATCCTAGTTCTTATATAAGCTGCTTCTTATTCTTCCTTTTCCTGGTTTTAACCTTAGAAGGCTGTTGAGTGATGTTCTAGGATTTCTGAATTCACAGGAGAAGGAGCAGCTCCCCCTTCCGGTCTCTGAGCTACCCCTTTAAGAATCCCAGGTCCTACTAGAAAGAGAGGCTACAATGAAGAGCTGTAAGGCTACAGACTTGGAAAGGGAGAAGCAATTTCGATTTCAGTCCCAACCACGAAGTGACTGAGTGTTTGAATAATGATCCAGGTATGGCCCAGCCAACCTAGAGAATCAAGAAAAATAATACATTGATCTTGTTCTAAGCAACTCAGGTTTGCTTTGTTAGGTAGCAATGTGCAGCAATAGATAACGAAAAGATAAATTGGCACATTGGCATAAAAGAAAAATTAGAAACAACTCAGTGGTTTCACATTCAGTTTATATCCTAAAGATACTTGATTGCTGAAACCATGATGACAGCACATTAGCACAGAGTTTGCAGTGTCTTCCTGCAGCAAATAAACCTGCTGTAATTTACCATTTCACTGACACAGGTGTCTCATCACCGATAAAGGAAGTAATAGTCTTTCTCCACAATTCAGTTAAGATAATTGGTATATTCTTGTCAGGGTCAGCTCATTACTGGAAAGAAAAAGATTAAATAGAAGAACTCAGAACACCAACTTGGAGACAAAAATCACTGGATTATAAAGTCAGAGTAGAAAAGCAAATTTCTTAAGTTGTTTTACAAAACTCTACGTACCTGAGGTGTAAGCTGAGCTTTTTAATAGGTTGGGTATAGAAAAAAGATAATGAATCAATCTTTTACCTGTTTCTTTTATTCAAGAAATGTTGCTACGTATCCCGAAAACAGTGAGAATTACAATGCTTCTCCCTCATTGTCATTGCAGAAGAACAGTGAACAGGAAAATAAATCCATATCTAAAATAAATGACTATTCAATAAAGACAAATTGTTATCTACCCATGCAGGAAGGTATCCAATGTAATCAATGATTATCCCGGTGGCTAGCTGCCTCCCCTTAGGAAAGTTGTATCAGAGATTAAATGTAAGTCTCTCTCTATTTTAGATAAAATAGAAACTCATAACTTTTTATTTTTAAATTTAGAACCTTGTTGCTTCTTTCAGTTGATTAACAAATCCTCTTTTACACAATATACACATTGTTCCACAATCCACTCAATAATTTCTGCTCTGGGAGTGCTCTCATCACATAGAAAAACTTCAGTTTTTATTCTAAGTGTTATTTAGCATTTGCTTAATATTTTTATTTATTACAAGAATTTTGAACAGTGTTTATATTGGTAGCATGTAATTTAACTTTAAAACAAAGCTATTCTGCTATTTGTCATGATTCACAAGAATCTGGGGGTTTAGGGAGGAAGGGGGGGAAGGGCAAGGGGAAAAATGGAGATCTATCTATCATTTGTTGTAATACTTATCTATCATTTATTGTAATACTTTAAGCAATAAAAAAAAGACACTATTATAGAAGTACAAAAAAAAAGAATAGTTTGAGATTGCAAGTAAGCTCTAAAACTCTATTAGCATTTAGTTCTAAAAATGAAGATTTTTGTCTTGAGTAATAATTACAATAAAATATGAAAATACATTTGAAACTGAGGTTAGCTAAAATGCAAATTTCATCTCTGATTCACAATCTCATGCTTATCATAGATTATTATTTTAATACAATATAAATATGACAATTTTGATTTTATAAAATGGGTATATAAAATAACATACTTGTTCGGAGACCATTCTCCAGGAATATATATATATAATCCTCTGAGCAATGATGCTTATGGCCAAGTTAAGATTGTTGTATAACGAGACACTCCAGTGTGCAGACATCACTGTCCTCAAAGACATTACTGAAAGAAAGATGAAGAACTTGCCTTTTCTTTAAGAAAGATGTGCTTACATTGATAAGCACCATAAAGATATGAAAATAAAGATGAAAAAAAAAAGGAATAGGCTCGGGCAGGTCCTCGCCAGCCCTAAATAAGATCTGAGTTGTATTATTTGAGGGTTCCTCACCTGTGTTGCGCCCCCTGGATGCACACATTCCATCTGGCCCTCAAGAAACGCCCTGGGGATACTGGTGTTCAGGAAAACACAAAGTCACTCCGACACAACAATACTCTTTTTATACAAGTTATCAATGAGAGATTCCATGTTAAGTATTATTTAAAAAAATATATATATATATATATATTCCTTTAAAGAATAGTTTAAAAGGCATAGTACAATAGTATCTTCATCTCATCCTTCACATACTCCTCTATTTTTCAAGCACATGAGTATAGTCAAAGGATAGAAATGCTCTGAAACATCTCCAGTGAAACAAATTCTTAGACCTTTTTCACACATGCCTTGTGAGTTTGGTTTAAATATTAAGTATTTCCTTTATAAGCAAGTAAAATTATTCATTGTTAAATTGAAGAGTACTCCCTTGCAACCTTTTGAGATACACACAGGCTGTAATCCTGCAATGCCTACATCTTCCTTTAGTCTTTTTCTTTAGTGAAAGAGCATGTATTTCTCTCATATTTTCCCTTGTTGTCTATTTATTTCAGCTTTTAAGCATATATTAAACATATGATAAAATCCTCACACTTAAAAAGTATATTTTTATGTCTTCGGTAATTTTGGGCAGTTGTAAAATGACAGCCAAAATCAAGTTATAAAACATTTTCATCTCCCTAAAATGTACTTCAAAGATCCTATATAGTCAATCTATTCCATTGTCTCTTGGCCCACAAAAATCAAATGTCTGCCTTCTGTCACTATCATTTTGATTTTTCTAGTTATACTTTATACTTTGTTTTGACATTTTTCACTTAGCATAGTAATTTGAAATTCACCCATAATATTTTTGTGTTAATATTTTATTTATTTGTTTACTTTGTTGTATTTTATGATATTTACATATCAAAATATGCTTACTCATATATAAGTTGGTGAACATTGAGGTTGCTCTCTCGTTTTAATTGTTGTGAACAGTATTTCTAATGTGGTATTCTTTGTCTTAACATATGCTTGCTCTTTTTATGATACAATATCTAGGTGGAATTACTGAGTTATATGGTAACTTTAAAAAATACTGCCATATGGTTGTCTGAAATAGCTGTTCCTAATTTTCAGGATATTAATATTTATTTAAACATTTTTTAAAAGCTTTATGTTTAGATCAATTTGTATTGATAGAAAAATTGGAAGTAAAAGAAATATTAAATACTTGTATTAGAACTTCTTTATTTTTATTTTTTGGCATTTTGCTATATACTTCTTCGTATTTTGGAATGTATGTATCTTTTCTGGGATTATAATTTAAACACTTGAATTATATAACCTACTTACTGCTCCTATTTTACCACTTCATTTAAATGTGAAAATTAATTTTGCAATTAGATAGGTTACTATCACCATCATGCTTTATGTTATAATCGCAAACTAGTTTTGTTTGTGTGTTTGTATACATATTTCCATATACTTGTGTGTAATATCTATAATACAATATTATAAAGTTTACATTTAATAGTTAATGCAGTGTAGAGAACACAGGGAATTTTTTAAATATAGTGATTTTTGGGGTGCACAGATTTGGAAAATAACCATTTTCATGCACAAGATTTCTTTCTTTAGTTGCAAAGTTCTATCTAGAATCACTTCCACTGAAGTTATAGGACATTTTTTTTTTTTAATTTCTTATAGTGGAAGTTTTGAAGTGAAAACATTCTCTTAATTATTTTTTAATCTTAAAATATATTAATTTTTGAAAGATATTTTTACCTGGTATTGGTTCTTTTTAAAAAAATTTTATTGATTTTTTTACAGCGAGGAAGGGAGAGGGATAGAGAGTTAGAAACATCGATGAGAGAGAAACATCGATCAGCTGCCTCCTGCACACTCCCCATTGGGGATGCGCCACAACCAAGGTACATGCCCTTGACTGGAATCGAACCTGGGACCCTTCAGTCCGCAGGCTGACACTCTATCCACTGAGCCAAACCGGTTAGGGCTAGGATTTATTCTCTTTAAAAATGTTATTTCATTATATTTTGTCCTGTTTAGTTATTGATGAGAAGTTAATCATTGATAAAATTTTGGGCCACTCTTTGTAATGTCTCCTTTTTGTCTTTTAAGGTTTTTTTCTTTGAATTTCAGTGCCGGCATGAGTCTTGCTTCTCTGTGTTTTTCAAATATTTTTCTTTGAATATGTTCTAGCTGTCAATTTTTGTTTTTCATCAAATTTGCGAAACTCTTTGAATATTATTTATTCTAATAGTTTTTCTTTCTCATTCTCCCTTTCTTCTTTTACTCTAAATGGTTAGCTGCTGTACCATTGACTATCATTTAACAGTTTCTGAGTTCATGTTCAGTTTCCTTTCGTATTTTTCTGTTTACTACTCTGTATAATATCTATTGACCCACCCAGTTATTATTTTTCTTTCATACAGTATTATACATTTCAGCTTTAAAATTATTCATTTGATTCTTTCAAAAAATCATTTCTATTTTTCTAATAAAATTTTATTTTTCAATTGAGACTGTATTTTATTTTACTTCTTTTTAGGTAGTTTTAGTAGATGCTTTAAAATCCTTGTTTAATAATTCTGACCTCTGAACTACCTTAGGGTCAGTCTTAGTTGATAAAATCGTCTCCCCCTTATGGAAATCTGTGGTTTCCATAGTTTCAGTTACACACTGTCAACCACAGTACGGGTAATATTAAATAGAAAATTACAGAAATAAACAATTTTTAAATTTCACATGGAGTGCATTC
>PVJC01037834.1:0-17028 GCA_004026665.1 Murina feae
GAAGTGGTCTTTTCATCACATTCTATGAGGGGATTCTGGTATCAGTGTTACTTGCCACTGATGAGCTCAAACTCAGTCTCTTGATTAAGGTTGTGTTTGCCTGGTTCCCCCACTGTAAAGGCACTGTTTCCCCCTTTCTACACTATATTCTTTAAAAGAGAGTCACTAAGTTCACACTCAAGATGGGACTGAGGATTAAACAGGGCAGCGGGCGGTGGAGGGTTGCGGGGGGGAAGTATCTACATATATTATTTGGGATTCTTTAATATGGAAGTCTGTCCTTTCCATTTTACTTATTTACTCAATCATTATGTATAGCAGTATAGACTCATTTATGTTTATTTTATTCTTTGGGTTATAATGCAATCACATGTTACTGATTTTATTGCTCAAATCATTCTATATTTAATTATTGGGGCTCCTCTGTAAAGGCTCATTCTTAAATTATTCTTTAAAAAAGTATATTCTCCAGTATATCTTCCTTTAGTCAGACATTCCACCAATACTTTGAAGGTTTTTACAGTGCTAGAGGTACTGTGCTAAGATATGATTGACCCATATTTATTGAACTATTAACCTATATTCACCAAACTTCTGTTATTTGCCAGGTGCTTAGAGGTATTATTTTGTATAATATTTAAAGCAGTAATAGAAGATATTATTATGCCTCTTTAAAAGATAACTGAAGTTCAGAGAATCTTACCTAGTTTCCCCAAATTAGTAAGTTAATAGAGAATTTCAGAAGTGTTATATCCTTTGTAGATGATAACTAGCATTTCTAATGAAAGGCAGTATTTTTCCAAAGACTTAAGGACATGATAGTTACCAATACATATAGTAGGAAAGCATATCTTGGTATCAAACAAATTTAGGTCTTTTCGGGAAATATCTAATCCTCTGTCTCACCCAATACCCCTCCACCCCACCAAAAAATAAATAAATAAAAATCCTGGTATACTTTCCTATCAGTCAATTATATTAACCACAAAATAATAGGTAACATATAACACATCTGTTTATTTGGCAGTTTAATAAGCTCCTGGGAAACTTCAGTAGGAAATTGTTTTATGCCCCTATTATGGTTTTCTACCCCTATTTTTTAAGTGTCTTGGCTGCTGTGCTTTAAGTACAATTTGAAAGGACACTGACTTGCCAGCATCTTCTTCTCTGTTTCTAAGAATAACTATGCTCCCGCCAGGCATAAAACAGTGATTCATAACTCATGGTGTCTTGAATGGAATTAGATAATAATCAATTTGCCTTTTCCATTTAACACAGCCTCCCCTACTACACACACACACACACACACACACACACACACACACACACACACACACTGAAACACCCACACACACAAATTGAAGCTATTTTCTGGTAATAGCAGATGTTAGAGTTACGTAGGAAAGATCAAATTGTAGAAATAAGAATTGATGGTCAAAAAGTATTATGCACGAACAAGTAATGCCACCTTAATGTGTTTTTGTTGTTGTTGTTGTTGTTCAGGACTATGTAAATGATAAAACCATGATTTATATTAAAGCAAAGTTGACTATAAATAAAAAAAGACTCTTACAAAACAAGGAAACTGGAATGTAAAACCCTTGTAGTGAGAACATAAACTATCCTTGATGAGGTGTCATGGAGAACATCATTATTTTTAAGGGTTGCCAAATTCAAATAAATATATATGAACATTATATTATGCCCCAGACCTTGTGGGGAACTTAGGAAATAATATGGAGAATAATCTTTGTTCTTAAAGAGACTTGAAAGTTTTTAGCAGAATCACATAGACAATGGACACACATATCTACAAAATTTAACCTGAACCTGAATATATATCTCAATCAGCATGAGCCCATGGGACTATTCAGTAACTATGAAGAAAGTCAGTAATGTAAGAAGAGAATTTTTAATATTCTAATTTCAAAGGGCACAGGGGATCCAAATGCCCATCAACATTACATTTCTGAAAACTGCCCACTGATTCACAAGACTTGGACTTTGTGGCGGTGAGGTTTCTATGGAGTGGGGACCAATGACAGAACTGATACCTAGCTCCCAGCTCCCTGCTTCCTTCCTGTAAGAGAAATACGCATTGAGATGCTTGTAGCTGCAATGGAGGTCACGATTGAGAGAAAGTATGGAATTAGCAACTGGATTATGCATCAAAATTTCTTTTTTTCTAAGGCTCAAAGTCTTCTCTGCTGTGTTGGTGGGTTTGTATGGGATTCTTTATTTTCTTTTTCTTTTTTTTCATTTGGATCTTTGTTTTTATTTTATTTTATTTACTTTTTAATTTTTTATTGATTAAGTTATTACATATGTGTCCTTATCCTCACATCACCCTCACCCCCCACTCATGCCCTCACCCCCCTGTTGTCTGTGTCCATTGGTTAGGCCTATATGCTTGCATATAAGTCCTTTGGTTGATTTCTCCCCCTTACCCCCGCCCTCCCCTACCTTCCCTCTGAGGTTGGACAGTCTGATCGATGCTTCTCTGTCTCTGGATCTGTTTTTGTTCATCAGTTTATGTTGTTCATTATATTCTATAAATGAGTGAGATCATGTGATATTTATCTTTCTCTGACTGGCTTATTTTACTTAGCATAATGCTTTCCAGTTCCATCCATGCTGTCGCAAATGATAAGAACTCTTCCTACCATTTGTATAGAATTCTTATCACTGGTGCAGACATTCAGTTATCTGAAAATGAGGAATTTAGCAAATTGACTTCTTTAAGACGTTGTTCATTTCCTGATTTTAGAATTTATAATTTTTTATTCCATTATTACTCCATTTTTAAATTGTGTAAGGTGTTATGATTGTAAATTTAAACAAAGATTAGTAAAATAATTTCTGGCCTACCTATAGTGATTTATTATAAATAGGGGAGGTGGGCATATACATAATAAAATGCAATCAGATAGAGAAAAAATAGGATTTGAAGAGCAATTATGCATTTGGTGGAAGTATAAAAGGGAAAGACCCTAGAGGATGCCCTTCTAAAAAGAAGTATCTGGGACTTCGTTGTGTAGACCAGATTTCTATGCCACCAGAACCGTCACTTTGGTACTAAGGTCTGTGTAGAAGCCATAAGTAGTTCAGTCATTCATGGTTACATGGGATAGAACATTTCTTCAGAAGAGAATTACCTGATTTAGTTTAGTCCTGTAAACTCCTGGATTTCCTCCAGAAATGAAGTTAGATGACATATTTGCAGACGTGCTTAGTCTTGCTGTCTTGTTTCCTATTTACCTTTCCAAGCTAAAACTCTATTCAATTATGTTACACCATCGAATCATTGGCAGTTAGGTCTCAGTTGGTGTGTAGTTTGTTTTAACAACAAGTATTTGATGCCAGGCCATTATACCAGGCCAGCACAGACATGCTTCTCATTAGCGTGTCTATTTTAAAGGAAAACACACCATGTGCTGAGCTAACTGAATTTCTGCTCGCTGAGATTTGCAGCAAAATCAGCTTGGAAATGGCCTCAAGGGGACCTCACTTCAGATTTTATTAAAGTTCATCAATTATTATGCAGATACGTGAAAATAGATTATCAATCATAAAAGAATGACTCATGTTTATTACCTTGAAGAATAATTGCATAAGTCCTAAAAAATGAAGCATTGCTAAAACTTAATAAAGTTGAGGAGAGCTAATTGCTTTGTCAAGCACAGCAGAAATAGATTTTTGGGAGAATGCCACATATCTATTAGCTGAGCTATTATTATATAAAATTTTGTTGATGATTTTAAGGAAATGAGGGTCAAGATTAAATCCAGAAAACAGAACTCTTCACCCTTTCTGCCTAAAAACCAGCTGGCTTACATTAATTGCCTCACAAAAAATGCCCAAATGTTTATGGACAACAAAGTTCAGCCAACAGGAAAAAAAAGAACACAAAAATAAACAAACCAAAGAACAAACATTTTCATGTCTGAGTGTAGGTGCTATGGGCAGAATTCCCCCCCCCCCAAAAAAAAAAATAATTCATATGTAGAAGTCATAACCTCCAGTGTCTCAGAGTGTGACTGTATTTGGAGACAGCATCTTTACAAAGGTAATGAAGTTAAAATAAAGTCGTTATGGTTGGGCCCTAAGCAATACGACTGGCCCTGGTTCCGTATGAAGGGGAAATTTGGACACAGAGACATACCTAGGGAAGACGTGAAGATGCAGGGAAACGATAACCATCCACGAGCGAAGGAGAGAAGCCTGCCATAGGTCCTTCCTCACAGCTCTCACAAGAAACCATCCTGGCAGACCTCCTGATCTTGAACTTCTGCTTTCAGAACCGTGAGACAATACATTTCTGTTGGTTAAGCTATCCAGTCTGTGCTGTTTTGTTTCAGCAGCCCTAGCAAAAGAATACAACAGGAAAGCCTGAAAATTAGCTGACCACCTGCCAATCACTTGCTCCCTGTCTTGAAAGCAGGTGCAAGCCTGGTCACTGCTATTGTTTGTGGGGCCAGAGGTAAGAGAACAAATAGAAACCCACACGTTCCTTAAGAAGAGGAAATACTAGTTAAGTAATCAAATAATTTCCTCTTATTGTATGAATGAAATAGATTGTTACATAATCAAGTATGGCTTCCCAGTAATTTAAATGTTTAACAATTATAAAACAAGCTAACAAAATGTGTAAGAACAAGTGTTTTATCCTTTTGTATTTGCATAGCTGTACAATAATAATTTTAAAATATGTTTCCGTTATGGTTTTAATGTGACTGAAAGTAGCCAAAATGTCAGACAAATGAATTTAATTATTATTGTGCAGATGTGGATATTCTGTTGATGTGCTGGCGAAGTTTGGGATAATAAAACAAAGATATGTAATTTGTAAATTATTACGCATTTATTACATCAAATGTGTTTTTGTCTTCATTTCAGTGCAAACACTAATTAACTATAATCAAGATTTTTTTCAGACTTATATTGCATTATAATTAATTTTTCAAAGTATATGCAACTTGAATCTATCTTCTTCACAATATAAATTAAAGTGCAATTATTTTCAAAGTATATATAATATAAATACATTATCATTAGAAACATAAATTAAATAGAATGTAAATTATTTAAATTATTTTCAGGGTTTTTTGTCTGAGTATGCAATATCATCTACTATAATTAAAATGCATACTTCAAATTAAAATAGTAAAAATAAAAATTGAAATTATTTAAATAAAACTAACATTTAAAAACTTAATTAACTCCTTACATAATTAAAAATAAAAGTATTCACAATGCTTATATTTAGTGTTCACCATGGTCACCAAGTAAAGATATCATACTCAATTCATGTCAGATGATGACATAGATAGATGTAAATATGTATGCAAGTTTAATAGTAATATCAATTGTGTAATGTTACAAGATGTTCCTTAGCTGTCAAATAAAACTGTGGTGACTACTGTACTAATTCACACATTTTGGATCACTAGTTAAATCCACAAATTAGAGTGTGGAGCAAAAGCAATAAATAGACACTTAGCATTACTGCAATACACTACTTTATTAAGCAACAATCTGTTTTATTAATGTGATTTCAAAGAAAATGTTTAACAAATGAATTAACCATCTCTCTTGCTTAAGTGTTTCCACCATTTGTACGCTTTCTGCACTAGAACCACTGCTATCAACCCACATGTTTGTGGCATTCGTATCTAGATGCCTTGCAGTTTAAGGACATAGAGCAATTACTGAGGGGAATTTCCTTGGGGTGATTTGTCTTAGTCACAGAGGAGAAATTATAGGTTAGGTCATGATGGTGCTGAGTGCAAGTCCTCTAGCTATTCTTTAATAAACATATTCTTGTGTGTGTCTGTGGTATGTGGGGCCATATTTTTGTGTTTGATACTTGTAAGGCCCTCTAAACGAGTACAGACCAGGGTAGAAGCTGACCATTTCTGCCCATGTCTGGGTAGTTGAATAGTAACCCACCAAGTTCATGTCTACCTGGAACCTCAGAATAAACATTATTTGGATGTTGAGTGTTAACTGATGTGATTAATTAAGGATCTTGAGAAGAAATCATCTTAGATTTAGGGTGGGCTTTACATTTGTGACTGTTGTCCTTATAAGAAGAGTAGAGGACACAGACCCACATATATAAGGAAGAAGGCCACAAGGTTGGAGTTCTGTTGCCAAAAGCCAAGCAATGCCTGGGCACCTAGAAGCTCAAAAAGAAAAGGAAGGATTCTTCCCTAGAACCTTCAGAAGAAGCATGGCTCCGTTGCACCTTGATTTTAGACTTTTAGCATCCAGAACTGAGAGAATAAACTTTTGTTGTTTTCAAGCACCTGGTGGTGGTACCAGGCTACGGTAGCCCTAGGAAAGTAGTATGGGGTAGTACTGGTCCTAATGGATCTCCTCTGGACATTGACCCTTGACTTTCTGTAAGCAGTAAGAATAATCCAAGCAATGTGTTCTCTCAATGTACTAGACTGATTCTTATTTCAATATGATGGGATCCCATTAGGATTTTTTTGACTTAAACAAATCCAACTTTTCACAAAAGAAAAAAAGAGGAAACTGATCACTACAATGATGTTGGCCAATGATGTCATTCACCATTCAATAAGCATGTATTCCATTGAAATGAACTTCAGATTTAAAATCTGAATATATGGCTCTATCAGTCTAGCTTACTTATCCCTCTCACAGTTTCCCTCCCTCCCTTCCTTCCTTCCTTCCTTCCTTCCTTCCTTCCTTCCTTCCTTCCTTCCTTCCTTCCTTCCTTCTTTCCTACCTTCCTCTATGTACTTAAATATCATCTACCTAACAGAACACCCACTTGCACTTCATTTAGTCACTACTATGTAATCCAGGAACAGAATATCATTACTATGTTGTCCATGAAGTAAATATCATGTTCTAGACTCACATTCAGAAATTCATTTCCAAGCTAACTAAAATAATATAATGCAGAGATCCATGCCATTCTGGACTCTGCCTCTGTTGGTCAAGTTGGCGAAGAGTTATTTCAATATTCTGACTATATTGAGAGAATGAAGGATATAGGTGGATACGGTTCTCTAAAGTTTCTTTCTTTAAACTCTTCTTAGACTATAATGTTTACAGGGGGAATTATGAAGAAAAAAATACATTCATAAGTGGTTGAAAATCTTAAATGATATAAAACTTTATAAAATTGATTTCTAACATGTAGCCTATGTTTTAACTTTTCAAGTGGGAGAAAGTCTGCTCTTTGAAGAAATCTGTATGAAAGGCTGGTGAAGGACGTAACCACCATGGGTGAAGCTTTGCTTCTTCATGAGGTAAGCACACTCTGAGGAATATTAGGTAAGTATGTGGAAGATGGAGGAGAAGGGAGCCCTTCTCCGGGTTCTTAGGCAGAATCAACAGTATCTTCACTAGGCCTTTTAACGATATTTGATATGCAAATAGTAAATTTTATTTCCTTAATCTTTGAAATGTAAATAGTATTAAACTTTAAGATCACAGGATTTGAAATCTAAGCACCCTAAGCTCAAATGTGTTCCAAAGCTTACTGAACACTTGATGTTGAAAAACTTATTTAATATCTTGGGGTCTCAGTTTCATCATTTATAAAATGGGCAAATAACTGCTGCTCATGGAATTCTCATAAGGATAATAGGATAGCTTCTATAGAGTGACTAGTGTAAGTGCCTTATGTACAACAGGCACTCATCAAATGGAACCTATTATTCTTTACCCTATTTCATACAAATGCATATATGTCCAAACTCTATATGTATATTTCATATTTGTCTAATCCACGATATTTTTATTAAAATTAAATTTTTAAATGAGCACTTTTTATCAGAAACAGGTATATTTTGAAATGATTCTATGCTGGGAATGATTTCAATCAGTGCTGGTGACCATTGTGTTCTGCTTTCATAATTTTGCTACATTTACCAATATTGTGGGGACTCAGGAAAATCTGTCAGTTATCCATGTCCTGTCACTAGAGTTTCCTTTACTCTCTCTTCTGAATGCCTAAGCTGCAAGTCCATGAAAACATAGTCAAAGAGAGGCGCCCGTGGGTGCCAATGCTCACAATGTCACACCACACTCTTCCTCTTGAAAACCATGGATGTGAGTTCATTCACAAGGGAGAGCTTAATAACATGCTCTCTCAGAATGGCAAAAGGGAGTATATTTGCAGTAACTCCAATTGGTATTGTAGGTTCTAATGTATTTGGCTGTTATTTTTCCTTGAAGATCACCACCACTTGCTAATCGCCCCTACTGACTTGGGCAGAACAGGACAAATTTTATAGGTTGTGTTTGGAGTACAGGCAGTCTCATGATGCTCTCTCTCATAAGGAAAAGTGCTGGAGACAACCACAGTGTTTAGAAGGCTTACGGTAAATTATTTTCCACTTAGTTGTCCTAGTATTTAGGGTTCAAAAACCAATTAATACAGTTTACTGGTAAAGAAAAGGAATTAGATTGGATTAGGATACAAATTCAGTGCAATTTTCTCTCCTCTGTTGATGCTGAGAAAGATTAAAAAAAAAAAACCAACAAGCTGAAACTGTGGCTACTGACATGCCCACAACTCACCCACATATTATATGAGTTTGCTATTTTTTCTGAGGCCTTAATTCTAATAAGGATCTGGTGAATATTATGAGATGTTTAATACTATGTTTTTTTTTTTTTTAATTCAAAACCCTAAGTTAAGATTAATATGTTTAGGATTTTTGTTTTCTCTTTTCACTTAACCAAGCCCTATTGGACTTGAAATATTTCTGACAACTGTATATCTTCTAAAGAACTTTAAATGACCTTTTACGTCAATCTCTGCTTTGTATTATTAAAAGCATATTTCACAAAAAATAGAAATTACTATGAATATGAAAAATAAAAACCAGATCACTTGATTGTTATTGTTTTAATGATCAAGTGACTCAAAAAACAGAAGTTGAGGGGCTCATTTTGTATGTGGAAGACTTGAAATTCGAGCAGGTTCATTCCTGCCTTCTGCTGTGTCTGAGGACACATGCAAACATGTCATAGAGGCAAAGCAGAGAGCCGAAAGCAGGGTTGTCATGATAACACCATCACCATCAGCCTAGGGACTCTTTCTCTTTTATAAAATAACTTAGGGGCTCGGTGCATGAAAGTCATGCACTGTGGGAGGGGGTTCCTCAGCCCAGCCTGCCCCCTTTCACATATTGGGAGCCCTCAGGGGGTGTCCTACTGATGGCTTAGGCCCACTCCCTGCTCCCCTTGGGGAGTGGGCCTAAGCCACAGTCCAGCCTCCCTTTGCAGGAGGTGACCAGGCTAATCAGGTGAAGCCACCAGCCCCATCACCCCACTGCTGTATCCACTGCCAGTCACTGCAGCTACTAAGGTGTTTTCATCAACACGGACTCTAGTTCCTTCACTATGGAAAGATGACAACTTTCTTTAGATATTTTCAAGATGTGTCTTTCATAGGATATGACATACCTTTTTTTTTTTTTAATCCTCACCTGAGGATATGATTCCATTGATTTTTAGAGAATGTGGAAAAGAAGGGAAAGACAGAGAGACACATCAAAGTCAGAGGAACACTTTGATTGGTTGCCTCCTGCATATGCCCTGACTGGGCCCCGGCCAGGGAGGAGCCTGCAACCTAGGTACATGCCCTTGGTCAGAATTGAATCCAGAACCTGCAGTCAGCAGGCTGAGACATTATGCACTGAGCCAAACCAGCTAGGGCAGGATATGACATTTCTTAGCCCTCCAGCAGTGGACCGTCATTTTGTTTTCTCCAGGAGTGTGGTGGAAAAACCCTTGATCGCCTTTAGGGATTCTTATTACCCAAGTTATTAAGAATATTACTAGTAGCATACAGGGAGTTTAGCCAATGAGCAGTAAGAAAAGGTGTTTCCTCTGTAGTTCACTCTGATCACTGGCTCCACCCCTGCCCCTCCAATCCCAGCTCCACCCCTGCCCAGGCCTGTAACCTCTGGCCCAGGACTTAGGCCTGGGAAGGGGATCCCCTAGCCCCTCCAAATTGACAGCTCTGCCTTTGCCCCACTGGCAGCCTCTGGCCAAGGCTGTAGGCCTGGGCAGGAGACCCCCACACTCCTGCATTGCCTGCTTTGCCCGTGCCCAGACCCCTGCATTGCAGGCTCCACCTCTCCCCTCAATCACCGGCTCTGCTCCTGCCCAGGCCCTGAGATCACCGGCTCCACCCCTGCCCAACTGCAGCCTCTGGACAAGGCTACAGGCCTGGGCAGGAGACCCCCAGGCCCATTCCATTTCTGGATCCACTCTTGAGCCTCTGGCCAAGGCTGCAGGCCTAGGCAGGGGGCCCACAGACCCCTGTCATCGCAGGCTCCACCCCGTCCCTCCAATTGCTGGCTCTGTGGAGTCCAGGGATCTGCTATCTGTGGCCTTGCCTCTGCCCAGGCCTGAGGCCTCTGGCCTAGGCCTTATGCTTGGGTAGGGCACCCTCATACCCCTCCGATCATCAGCTTTGCCCCTGTCCATGCCTGAGGCCTCTGGCAAAGGCCTTTAGCCTGGGCAGGGGACCCCCAGCCCCCTCTGATCACCTGTTCCGCTCCTACCCCCCGCCTCCTCCACCTGCTTGGCTACAGGCCTGATCACCTCAGTGGTGAGGCTGAGCTGGACTGGGTGCTGCCATCTTGTGGCTATGGGCGCCACCATCTTTATGACAGTGATGCCTAATTTGCATGTTACTCTTTTATTAGATAGGATGTGGCTATGGGCGCTGCCATCTTTATGATGGAGTGATGCCTAATTTGCATATCACTCTTTTATTAGATAGGATGTGTTCCTTCAGTAATATGACTTAGCACATATACATGTTTATATATATATGCACACATATGTATATATATATATATATATATATATATATATATATATATAATCTTATAAAATACTTCAAATTTCCAGCTAATTTCTCGTAAATGATTTACTCATTTAATGTAACTGTACTCAGATCAAAAAAACAAACAAACAAACAAACAAACAAATACAACACATACACACACAACAACAACAACAACATATACTACATAGCAACAGGTGCTTAAAAGTGCCTTGAGGGAAGTACAGCCATCAGAATGTCATTGTATGTTATATGCATATTATTTATTTTCTTGCTTGGTCCTGAGATAGAGTAACCCTGCAACCCATTGTAATGGTTTTCATAGGCAATTTTCATCAAAGCATTGATGTTTTGTGATTTGATACTCTTTAGCTTATACAAAAATAAAGAAATAGAACTACATAAATTCATTTTTCTACACTCTTTATCCCACATCTAAACACTTGATTTAAAATAATATCTCTACGCCCTGGTGTACACCCTCCCCTCCTCTTGCCACTTGTAACTGTGTTTCTCAAGTACCAGGTTGAATCACCACATAGTACATATTTTCTCAGTGCATATCATAATTACAGAAAGACCCATGCCATATAACATTATGCAGTGTTCCTAGTGAAAAAAATTCAGTGTGATAACAACCCTTATAATTTCTCATTTCTTTAATCAAATAGAATGATTTTGTGATTTTACACAGGGTGTGTGCAACATAAAGAAGATGAGACCATTCTGATTGGATTATAAGATGATTTTCTATGGTAACTAAAGATCACATGATTCTTCCCTTCCTGATGTAAGTTTTTTTTTCTTTCATGTGAACACTTAGAAAAATGTGCTTTAGCATAAATAGGGTTTTTGGCTTTAGTTCTAAACTACAAAGATTTTTCTTTTCAAGAAACCAATGTGATAAAAGTACTGATGGAGCCAACTATTGTTGAGTGCTGGTGATATGAGGCATAGTTGTTTTTCCATTTTCTTTTTCAAAGTATGAATATCTGCTTATTCTAATTTTTTATCAATTAAGATTTGTCAGTAAGTGTTTGGCAATGTTGAGTACATATCCTTTCCAATAAAGTTTGGCTCTAAATGATATTGTTAATGTCCATTGCATAGAACCATGAAGTAGACCATTGAAGAAGTACAGAGGAAGTGGTTGATAATCTTAAAAATCAGTCAAGGATTATATCAATGAGGGTGTTTTTTTTTGTTTGTTTGTTTTGTTTTGTTTTGTTTTTTAGTGGCTGGTATCAAAAAGCGCAAATCAAATTAGCATGAGCAAATAAGGGTAGCTTAATGGTTCTTGTAGCCCAAATGCAGTTCTCCAATGGGTGGAGTTGGCCTTAGGGATAATGGAGAGATGGGAGTCATCACCTTTGAGAGTCTCTGCCTCTCTGTGTGTGCTGGATTTTCTCCATGTGCAGTAGGAATTCCAGACTTACATTCTTCTAGCTTCACAATCTGAGAAGAAAGTGATGTTTTTCTCCTCTAGTTCTAGATAGTAAATTCTCTGGTGCCAGAATTTTTCTAATCCAGTTACTCAGACCGCCTATCTTCCCAAAATCTAACTGAAAGAATAAAACAGGACAACTGGAATTGCATAAAGTCAACCACTCTAAAACAATAGATTGATAATACAATAGCTTCTATCTCAACTTTAAGTCTTATAACCACTTTTGTTCTGCAGAACAAACCTTTTTCACATATTTATCCAACTTCACAGAGGACTAGAGGTGGACCTCAGGAATTCCTTGGCTGGCAGAGCAGAGACAAAAAGTGAGATATTTTGGTCAGGCTTATCTCTAGAAAGTAGATTTTATGGACCCTAACTTTGCATTGCAGCAAAAAGAAGAAAAAGAGACTATTATGTTTCTCAGATATCCATAAACAAGCCACAGGATCAGGCAGAGGAGTCTATTACTTGTTTTTAAGAGTAGTCATCCGTCCACATGGTCAATAAATGTCAATCTGTAGCCAATTAGATTAGCCATTTCTCCTATGGTATGGCGGTGTGACGACAGTGCTCCCTCTAACACTCTTTCTCATGGGAAGTAGATATTTTATTTATTTTGGAATAATTAGAGGAGGTCATAAATATTTCTCTTTTCCATTCTACAAGGATAAAGCCTGATTGGTGCAGGTGACATGACATGCTTATCATTCAACCACTTATGGAGACCAGCGGAATCAGAGACTAGGATTGTCCCAATCTGGGACACATGTCCACACTAATGGCACAGAAATTTTACGAGAAAGAGAATAGACAGGATTTCTACAGTTCAAACATGATGACCAATAATTATTTTGAGCCATTCAGCCTCTATGGTAAGGATAAAGAGGTAAGATGGAGTGTTAATTTGGGAATTTTAACTAAGGAGTCAAGACATGGTGGATATCAGATACTAAAATGAGTAAAACCATACACAAAATTACCATTAAAAACTATCAGAAACTGTTTTTCACAATTTCTAATGCCCTCAAATGCTTTAAGAATACAAAAGTACAGAGAAAGAAGAAAGAGGAGGAAGATTTGTGAGGATATATCTTGGAAAGAGCTGTTGCCTTGTTCTGAATTTGTACCTGTCACCCCAAGGTGGGGCAGATAAGGACCTTCATGTATGAACCCTGAAGTTGTAGGAGAATTTGTGCTACCAGTTTCCTGGAGAGCTGTGTTGTGTAAGGGCAGAGGGAAAGAGAAAGTTGCTGCTATTTTGAGAGTTAATGCTGGTCCTCTTAGCTGGTTGGTGAAAGGTACATGAAATCCAGGGAGCAGATATAGGGTCCATGATAGAGATTTTGGTCTGGGGTTCCTTCTTCTGAGGGTGAAAGGCCACATAATGAGAGTGTGGGTGGGACAGGCGCTGGAAAATCAGAAGCATTGAAAGAATTGGGGTTTTGCTAAAGACCTACCCCCATATCATCAAAGTTATAGCCAGGCCAGTAGTAGTAATCCTGTTCACCTATATCCAGAGTCTCTGCAGAAGTATTATAAACCCCTGCCCAGTTTAACTCAGTGTGGTCAATAGAAGGTAAGTAGCACATTGTGTGTCTCATGTGGGCAGACTTAGTAAGAGCCAGTACTTGCTCCCTTGATCTTAGATGCATGTGTTGTGATGTGGAGCCTTCGTTAACCTGAATCTCTAAATGACCACAATACACAGAGCCTGTTTGCCCACCCACCCTTGAGGCATATGGTGAATGAGCAGACAGTCATTGCTGTCTTGAGCCAATGATTTTGAGGGGTTATTTGTTGCCACATTGCAATCAATTCCATCCTAATTGACTTAAGACACTGTGGGAGCCTCCAAAGAACTCCTTGGAGAATAACTTCTGAGACCCAGCTTTGAATATCTGTCAATCCCAGACAGTGAGGACAGGTACCAGCCAAGTAAGAATTCTTGTCTCCTGCTCTGTCATCACCCAACCCCCATTGCCCCCATCCTGTGCCGTTGGGTCCTCTGAGGTAGGTAAGAAATTTTATTGATCTTCATTTTCTAAACAATTTATCTGATACAAAAAAATTTTAAATACACTTTTATTGATTTCAGAGAGGAAGGGAGAGGGAGAGAGAGATAGAAGCATCAGTGATGAGAATCATTGATCAGCTGCCTCCTGCACAACCCCTACTGGGGATCAAGCCCAGAAACCAGCCATGTGCCCTTGACAGGAATTGATGTCAGGGCCCTTCAGTCCGCAGGCTGACACTCTATCTACTGAGCCAAACCAGCTGGGGATGATTCAAAATTGTTTGAAAGTTTTAGAGAAAAGTGTCAGTTTTGAATTAAGAAATAGAAATAGGTGAATTGGCTTGAATGTAGATTTATGGACAGAATTGGCAGGGTAAGCCCAGTTTTTCTGACTCTTAGTTCAAGTGTTCTTTCTACTCTACTGAGCTACAATTAATCCTCCCTGTCATATTAGGCTCCCAATTTAGGGTTAAAACTGCAGTTTAGTCTTATATCACATATCTCAGGGCTGGTAGAATTTGTCAGGATAAACAAATGACTGGCTTGTTTGGCCTGGCACTAGGAGAGTAAGATTCCTCAGCTGTTGGGAAATGACTTTCCATTTTTAACCAGAGAGAGAGTGGGAGAGCAGTAGTTTGATTTAAGGAGTATGGGGCATGTGTGTGAAGAACAGTTGGATGCCTTGAGATAGTGCTTTATGTTTCCGGCCCTATTCTCTTCAAAACTGTCTGTTACCTAATGGGAAAGGAGCTAAGAGAAGCCAACCACAGCAGCAACAATAATAATTTGGTTACAATTTCTCTGTGAAGACAAGAGGACAGACAGTTCAATGCAATGTATCTGCCTTTCTAGACACCAAGAGTATTAGAAAAGAAAGTTGATTGCTAGGGTAGAAAAGAGATACATATTTTGCTGAGGTATGTGGATTACTTGGCTGTTGTTAGAAACTTGCCTATATTCTACACATCGTTGGGTGCTAAGCATGGATTAGCAGACATCAGAAACTAAACATCACAGATGGAATTCATAGCATCTGGGAAGTGAGATAATATGGGAAAATATGGAATGGAAGTTTGTGGATTACAATATAAACCACCCTACTTCCTTATTTCCACTGTGATGCAAAGGGAGAGGTCTTGAAGGACTGTAATCCTAATGATTTTGTTGTTGGAAGGAACCCACAGACTCAAAGCTTCTCAGTGTTTGCACAGCCATGGGGTACTGGGAGTCTATTACACCTTTAGGGATGCTGATGTGGATGGTATGTTGATGCTAAAAATAGTGACAAAATAATTTTATTCTCATTTATCAGCAGAAATTTAATTTAACTTAAAAATAACATTTAAAAAAATAATCACTGTCATATATTTCCTAGCATATTCTGAGATTGACTGAAGGTGAACACTGGTGGTTTAATTTTCTGGGCAGACTCTATCAGCCCTTCCATTCACAGGCAGTCTTACCCCTTGCTGACCTTTTCAACAGTTAGTTTTATGTTCTTGAGCTATCCATACAGTCCTGTGTGAGTCCCCTTGAGATAGTCTATACTTGCACGTAGAAAACTAGGGTAAGAATTTACGTTCAAGACTATGGAATACTAGAGGCCTGGTGCATGGATTTTGTGCACCAGGGGGGTCCCTCGGCCTGGTCTGTGGGAATCAGGCCAAAACCAATCTCTGGGTCCAGGATGCGGGTGAACCAGATTTGGGGCTGATGGTGTCCCAGCAGCAACCTAACCCACAGCTTATTCCTCAAGGAATTGGGTTACCTCCTCTACTGGTCAGAGCTTCTGCCCCTGGTGGTCATTGCATGTCATAGCTACCGGTTGAATGGTCCAATGGTTGGATGGTCACTGAGGTTTTAGTATATATCTATCTATATCTATCTATAGATAGATATAGATAGATATATATAGATAGATAGATCTAATCTAATAAAAGAGTAATATGCAAATTGACCATCACCCCAAGCCACCCAAGCCACGCCCACCAGCCAAGTCACACCCACCAGCCAATCAGAGCAACTGTATGCAAATTAACCCAGCCAAGATGGCATTTAATTTGCATACACAGGTGGGAGCGAAAACTGGAGACAGCCTAGAAGGAAGCCAAGTACTGCAGAAGGGAGCAAACTGGCAGAGAAGGGAGGGAGCGAGGCAGTGGAGATGGAAGGGAGTAAAGTGGGGGAGACAGGAGGGAGCAAGATAGTGGAGATGGGAGGATGTGAGGCAGCAGAGATGGGAGGAAGCAAGGCAGCGGAGAAGGGAGGGAAGCCTGCCTCGTGGACTTTGCTCCCTTCTCTGCTTCACTCCAGCTCAGGAAGCCCTATTCTTGCAGGAATAGGCTGAGGAAGCCCTATTCTTGCAGGAATCTTCCTGCAATGGGCCTCTAGTGTGTGTGTGTGTGTGTGTGTGTGTGTATATACATATACATGTATATGTATATGTATATGTATATGTATATATGTATGTATATATGTATATATATGTATATATGTATATATATGTATGTAGATATAGATAGATATAGATAGATATAGATATACTAGCGGCCCAGTGCACGAAATTCGTGCACATTAAAAAGGGATTAATTGGAGGAAATATTTTAATATTGCTATTTGCCCTTTCTCTATAATAGAAATGTCAGAGATTAAAGAAAATTAGTAAAACGTATATGAAAATCTTCCTCCTGTCAGAGTCTGGGGTGCACCATGGAACCCAGA